>JBBPKN010000759.1:0-29367 GCA_038089275.1 Pulveroboletus cf. rosaemariae
GGGCTCACTCTGACCCTCCAGGTTACTCTGAAGTACCTCAAAGGCTATGCAATATCCTTAAAGGAGTCATAAAGCCTCACCCCCATAACTAGGCTTGACTCTCCTTGTCCTGCCTGTCCCTCCTGTTGAGCATAGAGACAGCCTTATCACCCACCCCAACATCTATGTAAATTAGAACAACAGAGAAGTGCAAGGGCATACCCCATAAGATGAAGCCGAGTCCCGTTTGACCATTGAAACCCTTCCTAGATTTCCCTGGAACTCTCCAGAGCACCCCAGAGTTCTAATCTACCTCCAGCATCAAGGGTTTCATTTAAAAAAAAGGAACTGGTTAAAAGTATACTTGTCTTGGTATAGGTTTTAACAGTCTCTTTTTAGTAGAATGAAAAGTTTTAACAGTATATTCATACTCTCACTTGCACTTCTTTTGCCTTCACATAAGAATTGGCCTCCACTGACTCTCAATACTCAACTCCAAACCACCTGCATGCTTGGTGCACTCATGGATAATCTCTCTGAGATCTCTGGAACTTCATTCCATCCCTTGCATTAGCTGTCAGGATATGAACACCAATGACACTGCCATGACCTTGTGCTCTTCTGGGTATTTGACCCCTAAGTTAATCTAGTCCTCATGGCACAAGCCCTTACAGCCCCTGATGTTCTAAGTCACTCTGAGCCACTCTGATGATTCTACAATGTCAGTTACTGGCCCCCATCACTTGAAACATGCACCTAGATTCAACTTCTAACTCCTGTCCTGGGCATTCCCCTATTTCTGACTCCAGGCCCTCCAGAACAGCTGTGATTTCCTACTATTAGACAGCATCACTAGCCTTTATGGATTCTTGAATGCAGCTTAGGTTATGGTTCCCTACCAATGAGTGCCACTCCCTCCATTTTTCCTGCTCTTTTCTGGCATCTGACTCTGGTTCTCTGACACTTTGTTGTCATCTGGTAATCCTTGATGGAAAACCACTCCCTGTTACTCCAGACTATTTCAACCACTTTCTTATGCCTAGATCTAGCCATTGCAGTCTAAGCATCCCCCAGCTGCTTCCCTGGCCCCTTCTTGACAAGTCACTCCAGGATTACCAATAGGCAATCATCAACCTCTAGCATTGGTTCTCTACTCCTAGGCAACCCATTTCTGGCCATTATTCCTAGCCTTTCAAGACTTGATCTTCCAAGCATGACAAATCTATTAAACCTGTACCCCTTGTCTTCCTGACCTCCAGCACCATCTTCCATGCACTTCTGATCATTATAATCCCCATTGGGTACCTTGTTCTATTTTGGATTTGGGAGCCTCAACACTCCAACCTTTCCACTTGCTTCCACTCCTTCTGATGCCTCACCATCTTTTTTGATTTAACCTCTTCTGCTCAAGCTATCAAACCTCCACAAAATCTACAAAGACTGTTGGCTTTACTCTGTCAATGCCTAGCATCACCCTCTGCTGGATGGTTTGTGTTCACTAATTCTAGAACATCACTAACTTGCCCACTGTGGTCCATTGACCCCAGGTATTGAGTAGTACCTTGTTTGTTCACTGGATAACACATGCCAGCATCCTGCATACTCCCATAGCTCCATACCACTCCAGTCTCAGCTAACTCTGATCTTAAATCATAGCTCTTGTTGAAACACAACCTTTGATGCATTGATTAATCTAACACCTAAGCTTGGTGTGTGCTGCTTCTTCCTAAGTCCTGGATAGTGCTTTTAGACTAGTGGCACTGAACTAGGCAATAGAATGAAAAAGATAAGAGCCAAGAGGAGCAAGAACTGGAAGGTTCAAGTGTGCAAGACTGGGAAAATCCAGGCTTGAGCTAATCTCCTTATATATTGCTACAGTATGTGCACAGACCATGTAAATGGTACTGGCCCTAAAGTAATGTACAGTAAGCCAACCAATAGCAATAAAGGAGTGGGGACCTAGAAAATACATGTGTTAAACATAAGGCATGACATCAGAGTCTAGATTGCTCTAGACTTGTGCCATGTGAAGATGTGAAATGTAAAGAGGTGAAGGATGTGAAATGTGTGAAGGTGTGAAATGGTCATGTGATGTGACAATGTGAAGAGCTACAGTAGTAAGATGATAAGTCCAAAAAGAGTAAAAATGAAAAAGTGCATTATAATACTTGTTGTCATAATCTGGTAGTTATGATGCTGTTGCCTAAGTGTGCGGTTGTCGTTGCATTGCTTTGCTTCTGTAGCAGGCCAGTTTTATCTACACCTACCAGGAAGACCTTCATCCACCTCTGACCTCCTCCAAACTTGTAGCATTAGACTGTTGTTCTTTATTGCCTGTGGCACCTCTGCCACCTGCTTTCTTATCCTCACAGCCAAGGTATACCCACCTTGCTAAATAACCAGGCTTCAGAAGCACCACCCCTCTTTCTCTGCTCTCTGTCATGCCCCTGTGTTTCATTTTGCACACCAAAAGCCTCTTGCCCCCTCTGGGCATCTCTGTCCTTTTCCGTCTCCTCAAAAGGTTTACACTTCCATTGTGACTGCACTATAATTACCATTCCTTCCCTGCTTGCAGTTGGTTGAGTGTTATTTCAGTTTGCTATGGTTTTCTGCTTGGATTTCTTTTACCTGTTTGGCAGAATTGATCTGCACCTCTCCATTTCTTACCTGAGAAATCCTTGCTCTTTGGATATGGTTCCTAACAACTTCATTTTCTGCTTGTGGGTATTTTCTTCTCTCCTGAATGTTGTCTCAGGGCCTGCCCTTCTGTTTTCCCTGGGTATTCTTTTCCCAGTAGGCCTTCTGTAGTTCTGTGTCTTCTGGGAATTCTTTTGTTCTGAGTATCCCTTCCTTGGTGATGATTCTGCTCTTCTGCATCTCCTGGAAATGCTGCCCCTTTCTTTGGAACCCTTCTGAACCCCTCTGTTATTTGCCTTGGGAATTCCTTGTTTTTCTGGCCTTGTTCTGATAACTCCATTTCTCTTGCCTTCTGTTCCCATTTCTTCTGACCTGTTGTCTGGGACTTGTCCTTTTATCTTCCCTGGGTTCTTCTTCTCCTTTAGGGATCTTTCTGCTCTTTCTACATCCCCTGGGATCTCCCTGTTCTTGCATCTGTCCTTTGGTGGGCCTTTCCTTCCAGCCTCCCTTCCATTTTTCTGGACTCTTTCAGACCATTTCTGTTTCACACCTTGCACTGCCCCTGGCATCTTTCCTGGCTATCTCCTAGTTGATAATGGGACATTGACCTTGAGGTGGGGATAGCATCTAGTGACCACACTGGATACCACTGCTCACACCTAGCAATCTGGTCCCCTTTAATCTTGCCCTTCTCTCTGTTCTCTGGTCCCTCCCCAGTCTCTTCTGCCACAGTACCCAGACCACCTGGTCAACTGTCTACCTTCATGCAATGACCAGATGTGCTCTGTGCCGATTGCCCCTCTGACCACCTTTACCACTAGTGCAGTGCCTGACTCCTACCTATGTCAACTGTACCCAGCCCTGATTGTTTATGGTCATCTCTGGCTTTTCCCAGAGTAGTTCACCTCCCTTCCCTAGTTGCTGCACATAGATGATGTGCAATTCAACCAGTATACAGACATTTGTTGTGTTTAGGAGGCAAGGCCAGTGAGCTACTCTCAGCAGAACATCCACTCCTCCAGGTCTTCTCCAGCCCCCACCATGATATTCTCTGGCTCTGTTCCAGCCCTGAGTTCAGCCACAAAAACCCTTATTCCCTCTCTGGCCCTCTGACCTCTGCACCCCTTCCACTGAGCATCATGATTGCTTATATGAATGTCAGACTCTGCCCTAAGATATCCCTTTTGGCAGCCCTCCTCCATCTGGATCTTGACTAGATCATGAAGGAGCCTGTTCTGCTCCCTTAAGTCCTGATAAATCAGACCACCAACCTCATGGATTGCATTGGCAACCAATCCATCACCTGTCATATTAACTTCTTGGGCTGCCTTATTAAGAGTAGTAAGGTTCTGGACTTCTTCCATCATTCTGACCCATACTCCACCCCTATCTCTTTGGCTAGTGTTTACTCCCCCTATTCCCATTGAGGCACCAGCCTTGTATGCCTCAACTCTGTGCCTCCTCCTTTCCTGATTCTTGGCCATTATGAGGGCCATTCCATCATCAGGATGGAGAGCAAGCTGGTTATCTGACCAGAAGTAGAGATCTGGGAATCCAGCCATAATAGAGTGGGAAAATGAGCACCTTTTTCCTTGGGAACTTATCTTCCTTGAGTCAACTCCACACTAACCCCAACTCTAACTGAGTACAGAATCCATTTACCCTCAATCATCATGTTTAGTTCCCTTTGGAAATAATGAACCTCCCTCAACTTCACCCTAGATCTGACCCTTTCAACATTTGTTTTGGTTGTTATTTGACTATTGGATTCTGGTTTAATTTTCTGACCTTCTCTCCAGAAGTTATTCTGAAGCCCTGAAACTCTTCACTTCTACCTCCTTCATTCCTTTTCAGTTTCCCTGTCCTTATAGCAGAAGTAACCATTTTGACATTGGGTCTTAATCTTGCCCCTTTGGGAAATTCAGCTATTTCTTCCATTCATTCTTGGCTGTTCATTTGTCCTCCTTATCACCCCATGACTGCCCAAGGTATCACTTACCTGGTTATAAGATTTCATTTTGACAGGTTATTACAATTTGTGGAAACCTTACTTTCTGAACTTACTCTATATGTTCTCCAAACTTGTTCACTCAAGGATCAAAGCCTTTACTTCAGAAGTCATTAACCCCTTTTCATACCCTTATTTCTGGCCCCCCTGGATTATTCTGAACCCTGACCTCTGTTACAAAGACAAACTAGGGTAATTACTATACTACTCTAGTACCATTATGTCTTCATCTTCATCCCTTTTCACCTTATCCTGGATCTTTGTCCCAAGCTCTGCTACCTCTTCTGCCACCTCTTTCTCTTTGCTGTCCTCCAGCCCACTCTCTGCATCCTCTTTACTCACCTTCCACATGGGATCAAGAATGTTGACCAGCCATGCTAGCAGCTGGTTCTTTCTCCTTATTTCCTGCACCACCTGGTCCCCTATCTCCCATATGGTTGCTATCAGCAGGCAACAGCCCTCTGCCACCTGCTCAGCACTGCCCTCCACTTCCTCTGAGCAGGCCCTCTTTTCAGGCCACTCCTCCTCCACATCTCTTTAACACTGCTTCTGCATCAGCTTCTTCTCCCTGGGGCATTCACACCTTACCTTGGCCTTTTGACAGGCCAAGCATGACATGGACTTCCCCATGCCCACCTTGCACTCCACCCCCCTATCTGTGCACCTCCAGCACACTGGTGCCTCCTCTGCCTGCTGTTTTCCTTTGTCATTGCTGGGCCCTGCTTGGGCCTGCACTCGTGTCACCTGTTGATCATCAGTGATGCTACTCACAGGATAACAACTGTGGTACTCACCTTTTCTTGGATAGCAGCCTCTGCCATCCTCTGGGCCCTCTGGGCCTTCTTGGCCTGCCTTTGGGCAGCCTTCTCTGCCACCTTCCAGGCCTCTTCTGCCCTCCTCTGTTCCTCCTCCTTTCTCACCTTCACACATCTCTTGCACTCAGCGTATTTGGTGTCACTCAACACCTTGTTATCATTGGTGTACTCTGCAATGTGTTCATTGGCCCAGGCCATAAAATCATCCAATAAGGCCATGTTGTTGTAATAAAGGAAGAATAAGCTACCATTGAAGTCCCTGTTTTATTCATGAGTGAGCTGAGAAACTCTGCTCTTTCACCCCATTGTAACTAAACAAGATCACATGCTCATTGCCTCCACAACCCTCTGTTCTACCTTCAATGTTATCAAAGCATGCGATTATGTGCCCATCACCACACTATCACAAATCACATGTTCATACCCTCTGCACCCTGGGCCAATGGCCTTCAAGGGTTCAGGCCTAAGGAAGGGATACTATCATATCCCAGACCTCCAACCCAAATTCTGACCCTATTCCAACCTGGCTTACAATTGGTCTTCACACCTAGTAAGCCACTTCAGCCCTCTAACTCCCCTCCAGGCAACTCCAGCCCTCCATCACCATTCCAGTCTCTCCCAGTTACACATGTACACTTCCCACCCCTTAGTGTTATACACTCCCCTGGGCTTCTGCTCCCACTTTGCCCCATTCTGCTTCCAGTCTATCTCTGCTCCAGTTAAGTACTACCCTAGTTCCCCTTCTTTATCTCCAGACCATCCTGATATAACTCCATTACCATTCCTGGTCAGCTACCATTACCATCATTGTTACTATTCCTGTTCCATTCCTGTTCCTTGCTCTCCCCTGTTTTATCCTGTCACCCTTTAGTTTCAGTCTGACATGATTGGACATTGTCTTTCTGACATTTCCATTCATTTCCTAGATATCTAGATATCTGCTTCACTTCTGAGTTTGCACCTGTCTCATTTTGTTACATTTCTAGATAGTTCTGCCTCTCTAAGGTATAAGTACTGTAGTTCTGTATCTTGTACCTCAGTACAAATATTGACAAAAACACCAGAAAACCCTCTTGTTGTTGTTTTCACTCTGCTCAAGCCTTGGGCTCACTCTGACCCTCCAGGTTACTCTGAAGTACCTCCAAGGCTATGCAATATCCTCAAAGGAGTCATAAAGCCTCACCCCCATAACTAGGCTTAACTCTCCTTGTCCTGCCTGTCCCTCCTGTTGAGCATAGAGACAGCCTTATCACCTACCCCAACATCTATGTAAATCAGGACAATGGAGAAGTGCAAGGGTGCACTCCATAAGATGAAGCTAAGTCCCATTTGATCATTGAAACCCTTCCTAGATTTCCCCAGAACTCTCCAGAGCACCCCAGAGTTCTAATCTACCTCCAGCATCAAGGGTTTCATTTAAAAAAGAGGAACTGGTTAAAAGTATACTTGTCTTGGTATAGGTTTTAACAGTCTCTTTTTAGTAGGATGGAAAGTTTTAACACCTTGCTCTTTTTCAGCCATTGGCTATTCTCATGAGTGCTTCTCTTTTATTTGATGGTGCCTCAGGGGCTATGGGAATATTCCCATCAGGGTCTTGGTCTGTGCACTCTTCTGTAGCATATAAATACTGTAGCATTAGCATGTCTCAAGCCCCAGTCTTAAGCACTTGTAACATCTAGTATAGTATTCACTCATATAACTCTCTTGCTTTTATCTCATCTAACTGATATCAACACCATCAGCCCTTGCCTAGGATTTATCTCTCATCTGTACAATGTCCAATATCAAGACTGTAACAATCAGGCTGTGGCCTTTTTGGTGAGGTTGAGGAGTGGACAGATAATAGTGAAGTAATTGGGAATAAATCACCTGTAGAAGTTAGCAAAGCCAAGGAAGGAAGGAATGTCCTTGACTTTTGAAGGAGTGGGCCACTGGGAGATACCAGCAAGTTTAACAGGGTCCATGGTGAGCTTGCCAGGATGAATAATCATTCCAAGGTATTCAACCTGGGAAGTGGTGAAAGTGCATTTCTCCAGTTTGAGATGGAGATCAAGTTCCATAATCCATTGAAGGACACAGGAGGTGTGTTCCTGATGAGTGTTAGCATCAGAGAAGGAGATAAGGAGGTCATCCATGTAGATGATGAGCCATTCTTTAGTAATCATATTCCAGAATGAATCATTCATGAATCACTGGAAAGTAGCAGGTGAGTTGTTCAGACCAAAGAACATCACCGTAGGTTCAAATAGCCCCTTATGTGTGATAAAGGTGGCTTTCCATTGGTGTCTGTTTTGGATACAGACATTGTTATAACCCCAGTGGATATTAAACTTAGTGAAAAGCTGGGCATTCTGGAGTTTGTTAATGAGATTGGAGATAAGAGGGAGCAGGTAGGCATCACAAATGGTATGTTCATTGAGATACCTATAATCTTGGCAAGGGTGAAGTTTTCCATCCTTCTTTTTGACAAAGAAGAAGGATAATACTTGAGGGAAGTTGGAGGGACAGATCTTCCCTGCTCAAAGGTTCTCTTCAAGGAATGCTTCTGTGGCCTGTTGCTCAGGGGGAGATAAGGGGTAAATCTTACCTATCTTTGGGACAAACATGTCCTTCAGATTAATCTTATGATCATAGGGGTAAGAGGGCAGAAGGTGGTTGAGGGTTTTCAGAGTGTTAGAGAATACCAATGAGAACTGAGCATATTCAGGGGAAAGGGTTGTCTTGAGTTTAGCCTTTTCAGCTTCAATGGCTAGCTTGGTGAATGTAGTGAGCCAAGCAATGGTGATCTCAGGGAGGTAGAAGAAGCAGCAATCTAGGATCCTGCTTAAGTGGCAGTTATAGAGTAAGTCATTGATTGACTGCTTGGTGGTAATGTAGTCCAAGTAGCAGACAAAGAGTTCATTGTAAGGGACAATGATGTCTTTGAGGAGTCCATCAAACCTAGATTTATGGACAGAGTTGACACAATAAATAGTGGCATCAGATGGAGGATCTGGAATAATGAGTGTGTTTGCCATCCAGTCAATAGTGGGGTTTGTGGCCTGCAGCCATGGGTATCTGAGGATGATGTTCTCCTTCCTGCATGCAATGACATAGCAGGAGACTGGGAGAATGAATTGTTCAAAGCAAAGGAGGAGGTTGCAAGTTTGAGTAATCTTGCCTTTCTTATTTTCAGAGTGGTCAATGTTCCAAATGATGATTGGTTCATTGAGTTTAGTGGTAGGAAACTGGTTTTTCTTGATGAAGTCCCAGTCTATGCAGTTGATTTGTGCTCCACTATTGATAAGAGCACAAGTGGCTATGACTTTCTTAGCATGGGATGAGGGGAAAACTTGAATCACTACTTTCATGCATTTCTTGAAAGCAGATACAAGTACAGGTGCACAAGAGAAGGAGGGAGTACCTTGCATAGGGGAGGTACTCTGTTTTAAAAACCCTGCTTTCCTGTCTTCTTCTTCCATTCTTTCTTTATAACTACTTTCACCACCCCATTATCTGATTCATTGTCACTAATCTCCTCAATCTTCATCATTGGTTCTTCAGCAGAGACTATCTTGATGCAGGGAGTTTCCTTGGTGGTGGTAGTGGAAGGGAAAGAAGTGGGGAAATTGGGGCAGGCAGTGTTAATATGGCCAGGTTTCCAGCATCTAAAACAAAGTCTATTCTTGATGCAGAAGGTCCTTCCTGCTTTGGTTAGGCAGCCCTTCTTTATGGCATCAACATTTATTGCATTCAGATCTTTCTCCAGTTTGGACATAGTGGGGAAAGGTGTGGGAGTCCAAGCAAACATGTGAGGATTCTTTTGCTGTTGTTCTATAGAGTGGGCATGCTCCATAGTTCCTTGAAAATGAGTGGCTTTAGTATACCACTCAGCAATAGTAGAAGGTATTGTATCCAGATTGTGAATATGACAGAAGAGATAGGACACAAGTCCTGTTTTGTAGTAGCCAATGAGGACATTGTCATCAGTGATTTTAGTGGTGACAATGCAGTTCTGGAACTCAGCAGTATATTCAATAAGGGAAGGCATCCATTTGCCTTTTCTTTTCCTGAGTGAAGAGCAACAAATAAAGCATTGTACTCAAGTGGTATCAGCTACACTCCCAGGGGTATGCCAAGATCAGATGCTGATAATCCTCTGGTTAAGTGCCAGGACACAAGTAGTAGATTCTAAGTATGTAGGTACAAGGATAAGTGGAGATGTGAAAACTGTAAGGTGATTGCAAGGTAGAAGTAGTGTAAAGAAAGAGAAGACAGGAAGTATGCTATTTTATAGTACAGCTAATAAGGTTCAAGTGGAGAGATGTACAGAGTAATCATGCTGATGAATGATGAGTAAGGTATCTGTGTAGAAACAGATGGAAAGAGATGAAATGATTATGAGTTAGCTGATTTAAGAGATAAAAGGCCCGGGCAAAGGGCATAACAAGAGAGCAGTCTAGGCTAGGCTAGAATGCGAGAAGAGCAGAATCTATGAGTGAAAGTGAACAAGAAAGCACCCAAGGTGCACAAAGAGCAGAAGCTATGATGAGAAAAAAGAGGAGAAAAGAGAAAAAGAGGGAAATGTAACATTACCCCCCTGCTAGGGGTGGAAGACCTGTGATATCTTAAAAGGCATCATAAGAGGGCCCAGAGGAGCCAGTGATGTTGGCCCAGCCAACCTTGTCAATGACATTGTCACAGAAATCATTGTTGGTGTGATATAAAGGAGGAGGGGGTAACAGAGCTGCAGGAGGGCAATGGTATAAGCCCTGTGAGCAGCAGAAGCCACAGGAGTGGCAAGAGAAGTGGGAGGAACCATGAGAGAAGGTGCAGGATAAGCCATGGGAGGAGGATAAGGCAGAGGAAGAGACAAGTGGGTTAATAACATGGTGTTGAGCTGGATAGTGAGCTTGAGTATGTCCGGGGTGCCAGCAGAGGCAGTAGGGACATTGGTAGGATGGGCAGTTGATATGGATGTGACCCAGGCAGTGGCAGTGAAAGCATGCCTTGTGAAAGCAAGGGTGGAAAGGAAGAAGATAACCATTATCATGAAGGCTAGTCCACCAAGCTTCAGTGCATTCAAGGGCTGCAAGCTCATCATTGTCAAGAGGAGAGGAAGAGGCAGATGAAGTAGTGGGGGTATAGCCCTGGGCAGTGGCCAGCTTGCACATGTATTGGTTGAGGTCAGTGAGAAATTTACCTATCTCAAGCTGGTAGGCAAGAGCTTTGATGTTGGACAGAAGTTCATGGTGGATAGATGTAATAAGGGCTTGGGCAAGGGAGATCTGAGCATGGGAAATACGGGCAAGGGTGGAGGCAAGGAGAGGAAGATGGAGGAGCTGCATATAGATCTGGTAAATGAGCCAGAGAGGTGAGAACATGTCAAGGTGGGAACTGATGGGGACAGTGAGGCATGAGTCCATGATGAAGGTCATGACCCAGTGTGTGTAGTCAGGCAAAGGGGTGCCCTGATAAAGAACATGGGCTGAAAGTGGGAGGTCAACACTGAGGATCCCAGTGGACATGGTATTAATAGCAGGAGAAGGAATGGGGATGGGAGCAATAATGGCTGGGCTGATGGAGATAGCAGGGGGTGAGGCTACAAAGTCCTTAGAAGGGAGCTCAGAAGCAAGTGCAGAGAAAGAAGAAGAAATAAGTGAAGACTCAACAGGAGCTTCCTTGGTGGGAAGCTGTGACAAGGACACTGGTGGAGTGTCAAGAGGGGTGTTGCAACAACAGAAGCCTTGACCAACAGTGAAGGCCATGGTTATTTGCAATGTTGGGTAGTTTTCTTGGTGGGGTAAGAAAAAGGAGTGGATGAGGGGAAGTGGCAAGGGTGGAGGAGTTTATACTCATTCAGAGTGGATTGGGAATGTTTCAAGTTCCATTCTGGTTCCCAGGAGTTGTTTTCTGCTGAGTACCCTTTCCATCAGATCAGAAACTGATGGTTACCCAGGGGACCTTGATGTTTTAATATCCACTCTAATTCATATTCCTCCTCACCTTCTATAAGATCTGGGGGTGAAGCAGGAAAGTTCTTTCCATGAACATTGTTTTTGCAATAGGGCAATAATAGTGATGCATGGAATACTGGGTGGATCTTCTATGTGGATGGAAGGCAGAGATGGTAGTTAATCAGGGAAAGGACTTCCATGATAGTAAAGGGTCCTTCCTGTTTCAGGGAAAGTTTCAGGTAAATGATAGCCTGTTTCAAATTGTGGGCCTCTAGCCACATCTTATCTCCTTTAACAAATGGGGAGAAGGTGGAGCAGATGTGGGAAGCCATGGTTTGATAGGTTAGATCATGGGTGGTGAAGGCTTCATTGTGAGCTGCAAGGAGTGCCTTAGTGTGGTCAGCAACAGCAGGTATCAGTGATTTGTCAATGATAGAGGGAAGAGCATGGGGTTCATATTCCATTATGAGGTGGAACAGAGATTGCCCTGTAACAGAGTGAGGGCAGTGATTGTGAACAAATTTGGCATAGGTAATAGAATCAGCCCATCTGGTGGGGTTGGATCCACAATAGATACAGATATATGTCTCAATCTCCTGGTTGACTCATTCAGTTTCACTGTCAGATTGAGGATGATACATAGTAGATAGGGAGAGATTGTACTCAAGGAGTTTCCCAAGCTCCTTAGCAGAGGCAGAGGTGAACTGAGGGCCTCAATCAGAGATAATCTTATCATAAAAACCATATTGGAGATATACTTTGTGGAAGAAGAGGGTGGTGATGCCCTCAGCTGTAACAGATTTCTTAGTGGGGCAAAGAATTACCCCCTTTGTAAGCCTATGGTCAACCATGACTAGCAAGGCATTGAAGTCAGAGGAAGGAGGAAGATCAGTGATGAGATTGCAAGAGATCTGTTGGAAGGAGCAAGTGGCAGTAAAGCAGATAGGAGAGAAAGTGGGAGTAGAGGGGTGAGTGTTTGCCTTATTTTGTTGGCAAATGGGACAACTGGCAACATAGTTGCAGACAAAAGCAGTGAGGCCAGGCCACCAGAACTCAGCAGAAATAAGTTGTCAGATTTTCAAGTAACCAGGGTGGCTGGTGGAGGGATAGTCATGACAATGCTGAAGAATCTCATGACAGAGATTAATAGAGGAAGGAATGAAGATGCAGTTGCAGTAAGTGAGCAACCCATTGATTTTCTTTCAATTAGAGGTATGGGAGCAGAGGAATTTCTCATCCACAGAAGCATCCTGTTTTTGCAGGATAGAGAGGCAAAGGAGGTTACCTTGTTGATGCTCCTTAATATAAGTGGAGAGGTTAGCATCAATGAGGTTAACAAAGAGTTCAGGGGGAAGAAGGGTAACTTCCTGATTATCCTGGGAAGTGTCAGGACAAAGGTCAGGGTGGTGAGATAGGGCATCCAGCCTGGTAAGGGAGGTACTGGCAATATGAGAGAGTTGCAGGTCAAAGTCAGCAATATCAAGAAGCCAATGAGCTTGTCATCAATTGAGCTTCTGAGGGGATTTAAAATAAGTCAGGTTCTTATGGTCAGTGAAAACCTGAACAGGGGTAGAGGAGCCAAGAAGGTATTGCCTCCAAGCTTTGAGAGCACAAATAACTGCAAGGAGTTTGTGATCATAGATATCATAGTTCTGTTCAGCAGTGGAGAATGTCTGGGAGAGATAAGAACAGAGGTGCCAGTCCCTGTTTTTGTTAGTCTGGAGAAGAATGCCATCAGATGCATAAGCAGAAGCATTGGTGGAAATGGCAAAAGAATGAGCAAGGTCCAACATCTGCAATACCAGTTGTGACAGAAAGATGGCCTTGAGGGAATTGAAGGCTTTCTGGGTGGCAGGGAACCAAGACCAGGCCATAGCCTTCTTGGTGAGATCAAGGAGGGGATGGGCAATAGTGGAATAGTTGGGAATGAATCATCTATAAAAGTTAGCAAAGCCAAGGAAAAAGTGGACATCCTTGACTTTGGAAGGAGTGGGCCACTGGGAAATACCAGTGAGTTTAATGGGGTCCATGGTGAGCTCACCAGGACAAATGATCATCCCTAGGTATTTGACCTGGGGAGCAGCAAAGGTGCATTTCTCCAGTTTGAGGTGGAGATTGAGTTCCATCATCCATTGAAGAACACAGGAGGTGTGTTCCTGATGGGTGTTAGCATCAGGGGAGGAGATGAGAAGGTTATCCATGTAGATGATGAGCCATTCTTCAGCAATCATATCCCAGAATGAGTCATTCATGAATTGCTGGAACATGGCAGGTGAGTTGTTCAAACTGAAGAACATTACTTTGGGTTCAAAGAGCCCCTTATGCATAATAAAGGTGGCTTTTCATTGGTGTCTGTCATGAATACAGACATTGTTATAGCCCCATCAGACATTGAACTTAGTGAAAAGCTGAGCATCTTGGAGCTTGTCAATGAGGTCAGAAATAAGGGGAAGAGGATAAGCATCATGAACAGTGTGTTTGTTAAGATACCTATAATCTTGGCAAGGACAGAGTTTGCCATCCTTCTTTTTGATGAAGAAGAAGAATAAAGCTTGAGGGGGTTTGGAAGAACAGATCTTCCCAGCCTGAAGGTTCTCTTCAAGGAATGCTTCTGTGGCCTGTTGCTCAGGGAAGGATAAGGGGTAGACCTTACCTATCTTAGGGACAAACATGTCCTTTAGATTGATCTCATGATCATAAGAGTGAGAGGGTGAAAGATGGTTGAGGGTTTTTGGAGTATCAGAGAATACCAACAAGAACTGGGAATATTTGAAGGAAAGAGTTGTCTTTGGTTTGGCCTTTTCAGCCTTAATGGCAAGCTCAGTGGATGTAGTAAGCTGAGTGACAGTGATCTCTGGGAGATAGGAGGAGCAATGATCTAAGATCCTGCTAGAGTGGCAATTGTAGAGTAAGTTATTAATCAACTGCTCAGAAGTGACATAGTCCAAGTAGTAGACCAAGAGTTTATCATGAGGGACAATGATATCTTCAAGAAGTCCATCAAACTGAGGTTTATGGATGGAATTAATGCAGTAGGTAGTGGCATCAGAAGAAGGGTCTGGAATGGTGAGCATGTTTGCCATCCAGTCAATGGTGGGATTTGTGGCTCAAAGCCATGGGTGTCCAAGAATGATGTTCTCCTTCCTACATGCAATAACATAGCAGGAGACCAGAAGAATAGACTGTTCAAAGCAGAGAAGAAGGTCACAAGTTCAAGTAATCTTGCCCTTTTTGTTCTTGGAGTAGTCAACATTCTGAATAATAATTGATTTATCAAGTTTCTTGGTGGAAAACTGGTTCTTCTTGATGAAGTCCCAGTCTATGCAGTTGATCTGTGCTCCACTGTTGATAAGAGCATGAGTGGCTATGACTTTCTTGGCATGAGATGGGGAAGAAACTTGAATTGCAATCTTTATAGATTTCTTTGAAGTGGATACAAGTACAGGTACACAAGAGAAGAAGGGAGTATCTTGCATAGGGAAGGTACTCCATTTTAAAAATCCTACCTTTTTATCTTCTTCCTTCATTCTGTCTTCACTACTACTCTTGCCACCTTATCATCAGATTTGTCATCACTAACCTCCTCTATCTTTGTCATCAGTTCTTCAGCAGAAATCATCTTGATGTGAGGGGTTTCCTTGGTGGTGGTGGTAAAAGGAGGAAAAAAAGCAGGAAATTGGGGCAGGTGGTGTTGATGTGGCTGGGTTTCTGGCATTGGAAGCAGTGTCTATTTTTGATGCAGAAGACCCTTCCTGCTTTGGTGAGATGGCCCTTTTTCACAGCATCAATGTCCATTGCATTTGGATTCTTCTCTGGTTTGAATATAGTGGAGGAGGGTGTGGGAGTCCAGATGAACATGTGAGGATTCTTTTGCCATTGTTCTATAGAGTAGGCATACTCCATAGTTCCTCAAAAATGAGTGGCTTTAGTATACCACTCAGCAATAGTAGATGGGATTGTATCCAGGTTGTGGATATAACAGGAGAGGTAGGATGCTAGTCCTGTTTCAAAGTATCCAATGAGGACATTGTCATCAGTGATTTTAGTAGTGACAACATGGTTCTGGAACTCAGCAGTGTATTCAGCAAGGAAAGGTGTCTATTTACCTTTTTTTCCCTGCTTCATCTGTGTGTTTGCCAACCAATAAATGGCAGCATTGACTGTATCCTGTTGTTAAAAGACTTTTAGGAATGTGGAAGTAAAATGGGAAAACTTTCCCATGGTAACAGTCATGCCAGAGATACATTTCTTCCAGTATGTTGCAGCCCATGACTGTGCTGGCTCTTTGGTCATGAATGAGAGGGCAAAAGCAATCTTCTTCTCATCAGAGTCATAGACTGCACTGTTAACAAAGAGGTAGAACTGGACTGTGTCTAGCCAGTTCTTGGCCTTGGATTGATTGCCATCAAAGTGCTCAGGGGCACTGTGACAAAGTTCCATAGGCTTGGTGGTGGAAGTGGAGGAGCCAGACATAACAACAGGTGGAGAGGGTTGGAGAAGGGTGAACACAGGTTGGCATTGGATGGGAGTAGGGGATGGTGGTGTCTGGGCTTGGGGAATCTGCAAGAAAGAAGAGAGTTCATGAGCAAGGTCACAGTCTTCTCATACTTCTTCTTGAGAGGGGACAAGGATGTTTGTGAGCATGTCTTCTGGTGTGAAAGGGCAATCCAGAGAGGAGGGGTTCTCAGGTTCCAAAGTGGACTCAAGGGAGTCTGAGGTAGAGGTGTGAGGCTCACCCCAGAGTGAATTGAACAGTGAAGGTTGTTTGGACAGAATGATGGGAGTGGACTATAGCAATGATAGCTGCAAGTAGAATATACTACTTCTTTTGTTATGCTAGGCCTGGGTAGGGACAGGCATAGACCTTGCTGTGGACAAAGTGAACCAAAGGTAAGCTTCAAGATAAGTGAAGAGCAATAAATGAAGCATTGTACTCAAGTGGTACCAGCTACATTCTCAGGGGTGTGCCAATATCAGATGCTGATAATCCTCTGGTTAAGTGCCAGGACACAAGTAGTAGATTCTAAGTATGTAGGTACAAGGATAAGTGAAGATGCAAAGACTGTGAGGTGATTGCAAGGTAGAAGTAGCATAAAGAAAGAGGAGACAGGAAGTACACTACTTTATTGTATAGCTAATAAGGTTCAAGTGGAGAGATGTACAGAGTAATCATGCTGATGAATGATGAGTAAGGTATTCATGTAGAAACAGATGGAAAGAGATGGAACAATTATGAGTCAGCTGATTTAAGAGATAAAAGGCCTAGGCAAAGGGCATAACAAGAGAGCAGTCTAGGCTAGGCTAGAATGCAAGAAGAGCAGAATCTATGAGTGAAAGTAAACAAGAAAGCATCTGAGGTGCATGAAGAGCAGAAGCTATGATAAGAGAAAAAAGAAAAAGAAGAGAAAAAAAAGGAAACATAACAAAGCCTCAAGATAAGTAAAGAGTGACAAATGAAATGCTGCACTCAAGTGGTACTAGCTACACTCCCAGGGGTATGCCAAGATCAGACACTGATGATTCTCTGGTTAAGTGCCAGGACACAAGTAGTAGATTTCAAGTACATAGGTACAAGGACAAGTGGAGATGCAAGGACTGTGAGATGATCATATGGTAGAAGTAGCATAAGGAAAGAGGGCACATGAAGTACACTACTTTATAATACAACTAATAGAGTTTGAGTGGAGACTAATCAGGTAATCATGCTGATGAATGATAAGTAATTTATCTGTGTGAAAACAGATGGAAAGAGATAGAATGATTATAAGTCAGCTGATTATAAGATAGAAAGCCTGGGCAAAGGGCTTAACAAGAGAGCAGTCTAGGCAAGGCTAGAACATGAGAAGAGTGGAAACTATAGTGACAAGATGAATGAGGAAGCATCTGAGGTGTGAGAAGATCAGAAGCCATAATGCAAAGAACAAAAGGCAGAAAGGAAAAGGAGGAATTGTAACACTTGTATTGGTTTGTATATGACATATATAATAGGGCACACTAGTGTTTCTAGTTCTTAGACTAGAGCACTTGTGGATACAGCCTTTCTTGGTTCTATGCTGAAGTATTTTCTCTGGTTAGTATATATCTAGCCTCTAGATTTTCTCCTTTGTCTAGCCCTTCTTAAGGGTTAGATTTTCTTGTTCTGTCCTTGTTTTCCCATCTTGCTGCTCTTGTCATCAAACCAAAATCATAACAATATCTGCATGGCTTCCTGCCATATTCTCAGTAAGTATACCCTATGCCCAGTTTCCTATTATATATGAGTTTCTATACTAGTGTATATAGCCTACATGGTCTGTGTGCTGATCTGGCAATATATATAGGGCAACTCCATGTAGTCAAGACTTTCCAGTTTTGATTACTTGTAGAGTTTATCTTTTCTTAAAATTCTCTACTTTCTTTACTAGAAGTTAGCAGTCAGTCTTACTCAAGTCTATCTGAGTCTATTCAAGAGTCCTCCTTCAAGGATATCCTTTCTGATTGTCCTCTCTAGCCTCCAATGGTTAGGCTTCCATTCTGTGTTCCTCCTCATCCTTAGTCTAGCAATAGCCTTAGAGGATCTTGAGTTATAACAACAGTGACTCAAAAATTTGATTCTGTCATATCCTGTACCTTTAACTCAATTTCAACCCAATTTCAACCTGGCTTACAACTGGTCCTCATACCCAGTAAGCCACTCTAGCCATTTGACTCCCCTTCAGGCAACTCCAGCCCTCTATCACTATTTCATCCCACCCACTATACATATATGCTTCCCACTTTTCCATTGATATATATTCCTCTGGCCCTCTGCTCCCACTTTACCCTATTCCACTTCTAGTTCTATCTCTATTCCAGTTAAGTACTACCTTAGTTTCACCTTACCTTCTCTGGACCACTCTAATATAACTCTGTTCCTAGTCCCACTCTCAGTTACTGTTACTATTACTGTTTCTGTTCCTGTTCCTTGTTTCCCCTTGCTTCTTTCTGTTATCTCTCAGTTTCAGTCTGACATGATTGGACATTGTCTTCCCTGGCATCTCCATTTATTTCTTAGATATTTAGACATCTGCTTTGCTTCTGAGTTTGCACCTGTCTTACTTCACTATACTTCTAGATAGTTCTGCCTCTCTGAGGTATAAGTACTATAGTCCTGTATCTTGTACCTCAGTATGAATATCAATATAAACACCCTCTTGTCATTATTCTTACTCTGCCTGAGCTCATAGGCTCACTTTGACCCTCTGGGTTACTCTGGAGCACCTCTGAGGCCAAGCAATATCCTTGAAGAAATTGTAAAATCCCACCCTTATAACTAGGCTTGACTCTTCTTATCTTGCCTGTTCCTCTTGTTAAGCACCAAGACAGCCTTCCTTTCCACCTCCAATATCTATGTAAATTGGGACACTGGAAAGTGCAAGAGTGCACCACATAAGGTGAAGCTAAGTCCTGTCTGACCAATAAAACCCTTCCTGAATCTCTCTGAAAGTCTCCAAATATCCCCAGAGTTTCTGAAGTATGATCTTTCCTCAGGTTTGTGCACCACTAAGGTGCTGGAACCTGACCTTTGCACTCTAGCCATAAGAGTTTCATTCAGAAAGAAAATTGGTATATGTTTTAACAGTTAATTATTTTGCTATGCAACAGAAATGCATAAATAGCCTAATAACAATGCATATGGCCTGTGGCAATGCACACAGCCTATTAGGCAGTGTTTAATAGCCACAGGGCAGTACAACCAGTGCTATATAACCACATCCAATGCCCCCATAACTCTATAATTCATTATGCATTCTATTTTCTCTGCTTAAAAGGAAAATATCCTTTTTTTGGCTTCTCATGGCTATTTCACTTGCTCTATTGCCCAGCAAACTGGTCTTGGCAAGTCTACCATCATCAGAACACTTTATAATATCATTTCCAATTATCAAATGCTCTCTTCTGGTTATTTCTTCAAGCTTTCCTCTACAGACCAATATTCTATTTGCTTACAAATCAGAACTGGCAGGGCTGCCAATACTGTCCAGGCTACCAAAAATATCAATACCATCATTACCCATCCAGTCACCTCTCAAACTATCAGAAATGTTCTCAAGAAACATTTATTCAAGACTATGATGATGAAGAAAAAGCCCTTGCTTAGTGCATGTTATGGTTTTTACACCTTTAGCCTACCCTTTTGGCCAACTCCATTAGTGACTATCCTGAAAGCCCCTGCTTTAGATTTGGTTTCCTTTACCAGGTACTTTTTCTTTTATTCTTAGTACTTTTAGTATTTGTATTTACCTTACTATAGTTACTTGTTGTGACTTGTGTATTGTAGATATAATAGGGCATCCAGGAAACTTAAGTTTTTAGAATTAAGTACTTGTGATATCAGCCTTCCTTGGTCTGGTGTCTTTTTAAGCCAGCTCTCTTAGTTTGTAAAATCTTTCTTTGAGCTTTACTATCTCTGCCTGCTTTTTTGGGTTAATTTTCCTGCATTTTGCCTTTGTTCTTGCCAACTCCACTTGACATCAACCAAATTTGTAATAGTGCAAGGCATAGGCAGAGAAGGTTGGCCTTTGCTCTAAAATATAGAAAGTGGATTGTAAAGAATTGAAAGAAAGTAGTTTGGTCAAATGAGATTAAAATCAACAGGTCTGGGTCAGATAGAAGGCAGTGGATCTGGAAAGAGAAGAGAAAAAGGTTGATTCAGAGAGAAATGCAAGAAATAGTCAAGCATAAAGGTGAAAACTTTATAATTGTTAAAACTTATACTTTTCTTGCTATACCAATGTAATCTGGGCTTAAACTCCAGAGGTTTCTGGAGAAGAACAAGAAGGGTTACATTGGATAAAATGGGACTTGGCTTCATCTTATATGATATGCCCTTGCACTTTGTGGTATTTCAATTTACAAAGGAATTAGTCATGGAAAAAAGGGAGGTCTTAACACTTGACATGGGGAATAGGCAAGATAAGAAGTATCAAGCCTAGTCATAATGAGAGTAGGTGTTACAGGCATGATATTGAACAGTGTGCAGATAAGCAATAACTCCTAATCAAGAGCTAGTCAGTGTTGGTTTCAATGAAAATGAAGTGAATAGTGTATATGAGTAAACACAGGTACTAGATAATACAAGTGCTTAAGACTGGGGCTTGAGTCATGCTAAAGCTACAGTATTTATATAATACAGAAATGTGCATGGACCAAGACCCTGATGGGAATATTCCCACAGACCCTGAGACACCATCAAAAAAAAGAGAAGCACTTGTGAAAATAGCCAATGGCTGAAAGGGAGTAAGGCTTCTAAAATGGAAGAATGTGGAAATGAATAGCAGGCTAAAGACATGAGGCTAATCCTATGCCCTGTGTCTAGACCTGTCATGTGACCCATCATGTGCCTAGATAAGATAAAAGATTAGATAACCATGTAATTAGATAAGATAAAGTCATGTAATGTAAAAATGAAAAATGTGGACTATAATACTATCCCCTTTTTAGGTCTCAGATTCCAGATAAAATACCAGCAATGGAACAGCTTCAGTTTGATTTTCATAGGGTTTGAACATGACCTGGAATGATTGTGGGTCTAGAAAAAAAAAATGATAAGGTGCTAAAGGATGTAGTTTGTGGAATTCATCAACCAGATCAGGTAAATTTGCTAAATTATCCTTAGTTTGCCAAGTGCAATCATTATCACCATATCCAGCCCAGTGGACTAGATATTCTAGTTTTTCTTTTCTTATTTGTGAATCCACAATATGATCCACCTTGTATTCTTCATGACCATCCTTGATAATAACAATAGGGTCCAGGGTTAAAACATCTTGTCCTTTTAATAAAGAAAGATATGGTTTAATCCATGATATATTGACAGTGGAATGAATTCTCATGGTCTTTGGCAGTTTGAGATATACTGCATGAGAAATGACTTCAAGAATTTCAAATGGACCAATCCATTTCTTTGTAAGCTTTTTAGAAGGGTAAGGAAGTGACAGATTCTTTGTGGATAGCAAAATTAATTGCCCTTTCTTGTATTCTGGCAATGATGAATTGTTTTGCTTTTCCATATATGTTTTTGTTTGTTCTAATGCTTCTTTTACTTCTTTGAAAGTTTTGGACATGTCACATAAGAATAAGAAAGAGGGTATGGTATTAGATGGGGCTTCAAATCCCATTCTAGGATAATATATTTTTGTGATTTTGAATGGCATAGTTTTAGTCAATGAAGAGTAGGAATTGTTATGATGATATTTGGCTAATTTCAACCAATTGGCCCATTCTTCCTGTTTCTTTGCAATGAAGTTACAAAGATACATTTCCAGTTCCCTATTGATTCATTCCATTTGACCATCAGTTTGAGGATAATAAGCTGTAGAAATCTTCTGCTTGATTTGAAGTATTTCATTAAGCTGCTAGGTGAACTTGGAGACAAATTGGAGCCCATGATCTGAAACTATCATAGAAGGAAGACCATGTCTAGACCAAACATGATCTCTAAAAAGTTCTGCCATATAAAAAGATGAAATAGAAGAAGAACATGGAATGAAAACAACTTCTTTTGAAAATTGATCCACTACCACCATAATTGCATCAAATCCTTTTGAAATTGGAAGTTCTGTTATAAAATTGACCAAAATATCTTCCCAGGGAGTGGACACTGTAGGTAATGGTTTAATAGGAACAATAACTTCTGATCCCTTAGATGTGGCACATAAAGAACAATGTGAAATGAAAGATGCCACATCTTCTTGGAGACCAGGCCAATAATAGAATCTTGAAATCATATGTCTAGTGCAATCTTTGTTGAAACTGCAGGAAACTGCAGGATACTTGTAGTTACTAAGTATTCTATGGTAACTAATGGTGTGATGTAGTTATTAGCTTATGTAAGCTATAGAGTGTAGGTAGTCAACCAATTCCAACAATCTTGACCTGTGTGACTGCCTAGAGATAAAGAGTGAAATAAATTTAAAGCTTCAATTTGTAATTCCTTTGGAATAAATATTTGATTGTTTTGATTTAAATAAACCTTGTTTTCTGGACTATAACACCAGTGGGGAGAAAAATGAAGGTCCACTGATGCATTTTGCACTTGACTAAAAAAAGAAGAAGAAAAAAAGATAGCATGATGAAAAACAGAAGGGGGAAGCATAAGGACTTGTTTGTTTGATTCAGGTTTGGAATCAAAATGATCCTGTTGGTAAGACAAAGCATCTGCTTGTTCATTAGAAGAGCCTGGTTTATAGACCATTTTGAAATTGAACTCTGCTAAAGTAGCCTGCCACCTTGCTTGATGAGAAAACAGATCTTGTGGATATTTTCAATATTCCAGATTCTTGTAATCTGTCCAAATTTCAAAAGAATCTTGTCCAATAAGATAATGTTGCCAATCACATAATGCATGAATAACAGCAAGTAATTCTTTGTTATAGATGGGATAATTTAGTTCAGCAGCATTCAAAGAATGAGAAATATACACTGCTGGTTGCCATAGACCATTATCTTGTTGATAGGAGAGCACTGCTCCTAAAGCAATATTGGAAGCATTTGTTTCAATCCTAACTGGTTTAAAAGAATCTGGATAGCATAGCAGAGGATCAGAGGTAAGAATTTCCTTGAGATGAATGAATGCTGTCATGCAGGCTGTAGATCATTTGAATTTAATATCTTTCTTGGTAAGGGAATTGAGTGGTCATGCAATGTTTGCAAAATTGAATACAAAGCAACAATAGTAATTGGCCAATTCAAGAAAAGCTTGAACTTGTTTGATGGTTCATGGAATAGGCCAACTTCTAACAGCACTAGTCTTGTTTAGTTGCATTTGGACCCCTTTTTTTAGATACCACCATGTCCAAATAATCCACCTGTGATTGCATAAAATGACATTTGGAAGGTTTAGAGAATAGATCATTGTCATGTAATTGACCTAATACTTGAGCAACAATTTCCAAATGCTGTTTCTTTGTCTTGTTGCAAGTGAAAGTCATGATGTCATCAATGTAGATAACAACATGTTCCCACATATTGTGGGAGATGTCATTGACCATGGCTTGGAAAGTACTTGGCAAATTGCACATGCCAAAGTACATTACCAATGGCTTGTAAGCTCCAATGGGTATGGTAAAAGTGCCTTTCCATTCATCACCTTCCTTCATGTGAATATTATTATACCCCCATCACAAGTCAAGGGTTGTGAACATATCTGCTTCATTTAGTTGATCAATTAGTGTAGAAATTAATGGTAGTGGATAGTTGTTCTTTATGATATACTGATTGAGATACCTGTAGTCAATTACCATTTGTTTTCCACCATCCTTCTTGCTGATGAAAAATACTGGTGACATTTGAGGGGATTTAGATAACTGAATATATCCCTTTTTCATTTTCTTGTTGACAAATTCCCTAACTTCTTTCATTTCTTTATTGGATAAGGGAATAATTCATCCTTTCTTTGGCACAAAGTCCTCTTTCAACTCTACACCATGATCCCATGGCTTTCAAGTTGGCATTCATTCCAACTCATATTAAGAAAATATCAGTAGAAATTCCCATAGACATTCTGGTAATTTTTCTTTAATTAAACACCTTCTTCTTCTGTTATATGTCTTGATACTAGATGTGTATGGCAATCTCCTTTGCATCTGGGGAAATCAATGGTCTATTTTATCCAATCAATATCTGGGTTATGTCTCTTGAACCAATCATAGCCAATTAGAGGATCTAATGTTCCTAGAGAGAAAACATATGTGTTAATTCTTTCTCAATGCCACCTACCATTCTTTCCTTTTAAAGCAATATATATGATGACATAATGCGCTATCTTTCCTATATTTCCTTGTGTTTCACCTGTGTTGTAAATGGTTAGTGCTTTTGGTAAAAATTTCTCATAGAGTCCATGTTTCCACACATAGTTTTGATTGATGAACATTACCAATGCCCCTGAATCCACAATGGCAAAAGTAAGGCCACAAGATTCCATCTTGAGCCCATTTCATCCTCAAACTTCTCCATTGATTTTTACACTTACTTCTAATTCATCTCTTTCCTTGCAATTAAATAGCTTTGCTAGATCTTGTCTTTCTTTGCTTCCTATAGCAAACAAATGTCCATCAATTTCTTCAGATGAAATTAAGCACCCAATATCCAGGGCCATGCTCATTTGAGATGCCATCATGGAGAAAGATACTTGCTTCCATTTTATAGTAATAGGACAAAAATTTGAAAGAAATGAAGATTGATTGCATATTGGAAGTTTTGCCTCTAGCTTAACTGACTCCCTTATTCTTTTCCCTGCACCTCTTTCTGCCTCTTCTCATTTTCAAAAATATCTTTAAAATAGACTCTAGCTTCTTTTATTGTTCCCCACAAAGCTGCAGATACCTCTGCAAACCTAGCTGCATCAGCCATGTTATAGACTGGTCCCAATGTGACTGATTCTGCCATCTGCCATCCTTGAGCATCAGAAGCAGAGAATTCTGAGAATCATACCAGTTGCACATATTGATTCTGTGCAGTCCTGTCATATTCTGAACCTCTAATCCAATTCTGACCCCATTCTGACCTGGCTTACAATTGGTCTTCATACCTAGTAAGCCACTCTAGCCCTCTGACTCCTCTCCAGGCAACTTTGGCCCTCTGTCATCATTTCAGTCTGTCCCAGCTACATTATATGCTTTCCCAGGCTTCTGCTTCCACTTTACCCCATTCTGTTTTTAGTCTATCTCTGCTCCAGTTAAGTACTACCCTAGTTCCCCTTCATTATCTCTAGACTATCCCAGTATAACTCTGTTACCATTCCTGATCTCAGTTACCATTACCATCATTGTTACTATTCCTGTTCCAATCCTGTTCCTTGCTTTCCCCTATTTTATCCTGTCACCCTTCAGTTTCAGTCTGACATGATTGAATATCAAATTTCCTGACATCTTCATTCATTTCTTAGATATTTAGACATCTGCTTTGCTTTTGAGTTGCACCTGTCTCACTTTGTTACACTTCTAGATAGTCCTGCCTCTTTGAGGTATAATTCCTATAGTTTTGTATCTTGTACCTTAGTACAAATACTGACAAAAACACCCCCTTGTCTTTGTCCTCACTCTTCTCAAGCCCTTGGGCTCACTCTAACCCTCCAGGTTATCCCAGAGTACCTCCAAGGTCAAGTGATATCCTTGAAGGAGTTGTAAGGTCCTGCTCCCCATGACTAGACTTGACTCTCCTCATCCTGCCTGTTCCCCTGTTGAGCATAGAGACAGCCTTCTTACCCACCTCTGACATCTATATAAATCAGAATACTGGAAAATGCAAGAGTGCACCACATAAGATGAAGCCAAGTCCTATTTGATCATTGAAACCCTTCCTAGATTCCTTCAGAGCCCTCCAGAGTTATGACCTTTCTTTAGCATCAAGGGTTTCATTTGGAAAGAAACTGGTTAAAAGTATACCTGTACTGGTATAGGTTTTAACAGTCTCCTTCTATTGGGATAAGTTTTAACAAGTCCTCTGCATTCTCTGTGCTTGTTGAGGTCCTTTTTCAAAGTTATTGGAAGGTCATGGAGCTGCAGGGTTAAATGCTCCTTTACAATCCCTAGCCAAATGCCCTGGCTTTCCACACTTGTAGCAGGTCTGTACCTGCATCACTGCTTGCCTGTCAATCTCCATAGATGCACCTTTACCAGGCTGTGTCCTGGTTGCTGTAAATCTTGGCTAATTAGGCCTTGGTGGTGGGTATTTCAGTTGATATGTGGTGGAAGGCAGATAATATGGGGAAGCATATTTCAAAGTAAAGCAAGGAGCCAATCTTTCTATAGCCATTCACTCAAAGGCCCTTCCAATAGTCCTGCATTGTTCTTGAAAGAGAATGTAATCCTCTTTTATCCCTTGCATGCAAGCCTGTTGGTAAACTTGGTATTGCACCTGTTCTCTCATTAACTTGAGAGCATGATCATCTCCTATTTCTGCATCTCTCCTCAACACCTCAAAGTCCTGCAGATATTCATTAATTGAGGAGGTATGTTTCAATTCCTCAAGTTTCTTTAATGCTTCATGTGTTAGCTCATCAATGTGGAAATAACTTCGGAGCTCAATTGTAATTCCTGTAAAATCTGGCCATGCAGCCAATCCTAACATCTCTCTTTGCCCTTCTGAGTTCAACCTGTACTCAGTTTCTGCATCCCAGAACCTTTTCAAGGTGATCTGGGCAAACCCTTCCACTCTCCCTTCTAATCTAGACAGAACAGCTATGGTCAACTCTCAATTGTTCCACCACTTCTGCTTGTCTACACAGACTAAAAGGGAAGCATACCACTTCCTCCACTTCTTCTTGTCTCCTGACCACTTCCCAGGATCATAAATCTTCTTCAATCTGCCCATTTTGATAAATTCTTTGATGAGTAACCTCATCATATCTCCATTGTCCAAACTCATATTTGTCCCAGTTGTAGTAGGGATCAAATGCTGGGAGGGGTGCTGGGGTCTGCTGTATGGGGTGGATATATACCACAGCTGAGGAATTGGCTCTTGGATCTGTTGGGGATATTGGAAGAGGATGGACCCTAGTTTAGTTGATTTAGGCTTATTTGATGAGCTGGCATAAGGGTCAAAATTCAACAGGTTTGCTTACTGTTTGTGGAACTTGTGATACTGTTTTCAATGACCTGGATGGTCTAAGGGAATAAAGGCAATCTGTTGTTGCAATTTTCCGATCTCTGGCTTTCTTTGCTATGAAGTCTTTCTTAGTTTGTTCATCAAATTTATTAAACTGAGTTTGAAATGACTGTCTCCCTAAATCATCATCTTCAAAACCTAGTACTGCTTCAAAGATGAAGTCCTTGAGCTGCTCCTCATGTCCCCACAAGTAGGCCTTTTTCATCAAAAAACATTTTTCAGTGTTGAGAGCTCTTGACTAGTAAAAAGTCTTGAGCAAGTGTTACAGGTGCAATATTGAATGGTGTACAGATGAGCAATAACTCCTAATCAAGAGCTAGTTGGTGTTGGTTTCAATGAGAATAAAGCAAATAGTGTATATGAGTGAACACAAGTACTAGATAATACAAGTGCTTAAGACTAGAGCTTAAGTTGTGCTAAAGCTACAGTATTTATATAATACAGAAATGTGCATGGACCAAGACCCTGATGGGAATATTCCCACATACCCTGAGACACCATCAAAAAGAAGAGAAGCACTTGTGAAAATAGCCAATGGCTGAAAGGGAGTAAGGCTTCTAAAATAGAAGAATGTAGAAATAAATAGTAGGCTGAAGACATAAGGCTAACCCTATACCCTGGGTCTAGACCTGTCATGTGACCCATCACATGCCTATATAAGATAAAAGATTAGATAACCATGTGATTAGATAAGATAAAGTCATGTGATATAAAAATAAAAAATGCAAACTATAACAATAGGGCCTTACAATTTCTTCAAGAATATCATTTAGCCATGGAGGTACTCCAGAGTAACCTGGAGGGTCAAAGGGAAGCTGGATAGCTGTTATATTCCAGACCTCCAACTTAATTCTGACCCCATTTCAACCTGGCTTACAATTGGTCTTTATATCTAGTAAGCTACTCTTGTTACGGTCTAGCTTCTTCAAACTATCAGATGGGGATGACGGTGACCTGATGTTCGGGCCGGTCTCTGATACGATGGCGGTGACGATTAAGGTTGGTGACGATAACCCTAATATAGGGACTGGCTTGTTGTTGTGTCGGTGACAATGATGATGAAGGAGTGGCAACGATGATAATGAGAGTCAAGCCAGGAGTACAAGGAGTCGACTATATTCCCGGTTACAGGGACATACAAGATGGAATACAGGTGCTCAAGACTGGGGGTCTTGAGACAGTAGACTACTCACTATATATACATAAATATGAGTGCACGGACCAGGTAAGTCTGGCCAGCACAATACTAAATAAGGAAACTGGGCATAGGGCATGCTTACTGAGAGTATGACCAATGGGCCATGCGGATGGTGTGTGTATCAAGGGAGAGGCAGTGTGGAATGAAAGGGAAGGGGTTCTAAATATAAATAGAAGTCAGGGACAGCAGAGATCAAACCATATCCTCAACCATGAGGCCGAGGAGATCCCATCTAGAGATCTGCCACGATCCAATCTGACCCTCATCTAGATCGAGATCCAGATTCATCAGAGATCCAATCAGGAGATACTGCTATTATCTGAGATACTAGATCCAACCACATAAGCTGTGCTCTGACCCCAGGGGAATAGATATTAAATAATGCTTAACCATATCCTAGGGTTTATCTTGTTTAGGCAATGAAGTCCCACGGTCACATGCTGGTCATGTGACTCTTCTGTGGCGAATGTTACGGATGTAACAACTCTAGCCCTCTAACTTCCCTCCAGGCAACTCCAGCCCTCCATCACCATTCCAGTCTGCCCCAGCTACATATGTATGCTCCTGCCCCTTAGCATTATATGCTCCCCTGGGCTTCTGCTTCCACTCCACTCCATTTTATTTGTAGTTTATCCCTGCTCCAGTTAAATACTACCCTAGTTTCACTTTGTCATCTCTGAACCATCCCAGTATAACTCTGTTACCATTCCCATTCTCAGTTACCATTATCATCATTGTTACTATTCCTGTTCCATTTCTATTCCTTGCTTCTTCCTGTTTTATCCTGTCACCCTTTAGTTTCAGTCTGACATGATTGAACATTGTCTTCCCTAACATCTCCATTCATTTCTTAGATATTTAGATATCTGCTTCACTTCTGAGTTGCACCTGTCTCACTTCATTACACTCCTAAATAGTTCTGCCTCTCTGAGGTATAAATACTGTAGTTTTGTATCTTGTACCTTAGTAGGAATATCAACAAAAATGCCCCCTTATCTTCATCCTTACTCTGTTCAAGCCTTTGGGCTTACTCTGACCCTCTGGATTACTCCAGAGAACCTCTGAGGTCAAGCAATATCCTTGAGGAAGTTGCAAGATCCCTGTTATAGTTCACTTTTTCAATTTTTGATTATATGACCTTATCTTATCTTTCCACATGTTTATCTA
>JBBPKN010000760.1:0-29364 GCA_038089275.1 Pulveroboletus cf. rosaemariae
CCTCGTACTCACAGGGCTATGCCTTGCTTGAGGTGCGACGTCTTCGGCCATGAGTACGTTCTCTACCACTGGATGTTCTTCCTCTTGTGCGCTGGGATGTGGCGGGGGCGGGGGTGGAATAGTAGGATGTACTGGCGGAGGCACAGGGGGCGCAGGTATCGGATGGCCCCCAGGTGGCCCTGGTTCCACCATCAAATGCGGGGGATGTTGCATATTCACAAAGACGGGCGGTGGTGGCGGCGGAATCGGAACCGGAACCGGAACCGGAACGGAGGTTGGTTTCGGTGTTGCGTCAAGTTTGAACTCGGACGTATGGGGCGGCCGTCGAAAGGAGACCGGAAAGCTTGGATGCGCTTCGGCGTGGGTCATGCGTATCCGCAAGAGGTGTTCATTCTCGTCTATGACAGTGATACGGAGCCAACCACCGCAGTGGTATCGTGTGATGCGACTCCGTGACTTGCGATCCGAGTCCTGTGTGCGGGATTTAGATTGTTCGCCTTCAAGTTGGGCACAGAAGTAGGTGACGACGGTAGACTTTCCGCCGCGCTTTGTCTTTTTTTGACTAGCAGTTGGATTGGTGTGAGAAGCCAGACAGAAAAAGAGGGCAGGGGGGATAAAAGGACGTACTTCCAATGATAATCCGAAGCCTCCGCCAAATAATCTCTTATTCGATTTGAACGATTGTAGAGATGTTCACCGGCAACAAAGAACCCGGGAGGCACGCTGACCATGGTGTCAAAGTCGAAAGGGCGATTCTTGTTGACGGTGACGAGGTTGAGAAAGTCGTCAAAAGACATGGCAGCGGTGGCGATCTGACCACGCCCAGAAGTTTCGGCAACCATATCCGAGACGACTTTGCGTGCGTTCTGCTTCTCCATGCAGGCTGTGCAGACCTTGAGGTGACCTCCGCCTGTGCGCCGGGGGGGAAATGTGTGAAGTGGGCCGGTATAAGGACATCGGGTGCACTTTTGAGCGAGGGATTGTTCGCAGTCGGTTGAAATGCTGAAGGTGTGCGAGGAGGAAGAAGAGGAGGAGGGTGTCGCTGGAGATGCAACGCAAGCTGAATGATGAAGGAAAGAAACAGAGTGGGGATGAGCTTACCTTGCATGTCGGTCGTCCTGCTCTTTCTTATCCTCTGTTATGGTCTCGACATTTCCATAGCATCACGTGATCAACTCGCTACTATGTACCACTACAAGTCCACTCCGCGAACAACATCGCTCCATTCGTCCAAGTGTTGTATCATCCGTGCACATTTGGCACGAATATCCCTCTCTGCATCATTCCCAAGCACGAGATACAATGGCCACGCTCGCCCTGCGGCAACACCCTCTCCTCGGATGACATCGACCACAGCGTTCATGGCCTTGACTGGGTCACCCGGTTGCTTGCCAGCAGTTGCACTGAACGCGATCACCGAATCCTCTCGTTGTTCGTCGTAGTCGGGAATCGGATTGGAAACGTCAAACGAGTTTCTGTAGATCCCCTCGGTCCTGAATGCGCCCGGTTCGACGATCAGTACCCGAATATTCAGAGGCGCCAATTCGACTGCGAGAGTTTCACCCATCGCTGAGAGCGACAGGAAAACGACTTTGGTTTGCGAAGGACATATCGAAGAAGAAGAATCTTACTTTGTATGGCTGCTTTGGCGGATCCGTAGAACCCTGGGACAATAATGAATGGCAGTCCGAGATCCTTACACACATCGCATTGCACTGACCCAGACCCTATCAACATAGTTGAGCATCGACAACGACGAGAACGAAGCAGCACCAAGCACCCTTATTTCCGGTTTCCAAGCACTACGGCTCCCAACGATGACAACGGTTCCACTTCTCCCTTTCTCGAGAGACAGTCTGAGAGGTCAACCTTTCCGAGTTACGAGACGCTTTAGGCTTACGTTTGCGCATGTATGGCAATATTGCATTGGTTACATTGAACGGGCCAAGGAACCCCACTTGATGCTGTGCGATCATCGTTTGAATGCTGGTGCATCGAGTCCACAACGAGCCTATAAACGCAATGGATCCCCACTCACCCCCCTTCTTCGAGAAAACTGGGGATGCCGATACCAGCATTGTTCACGAGGACGTCTATACTTCCCCATTTCGCGGCTGCCTCTTCTACTACTGCCTGGATGGTTTCAGGAGGCGACGTAATATCAAGCGGCAACAAATAAAGGTCCGGAGAACTTGGGAGTTCCTGTATGTTGTCGAGCGTGCGCGCCGTCGCAACCACACGATCCCCGCGTGAGAGGACCGCTGTAACGAGGCGTCTACCGAACCCGGAAGAGGTCCCTTAAGGAAGAGCAACGTTAGAACTGAAACGTTGGGAGTAGGTGGAGGCCCTTGGACACCTGTTATGAACCACACCATCTGTCTTGCCATGATCGCTTTGCCAGGCCTAGTTGCGGACCGGCCTTACGACCCGAAGTCCCAGCTTTGGACGGTGCAGTGCCTGTACGTATCTTGACAGCGGTACAGCGCATGGCTTGAAGCAGATGAAGGGCAGATAATTACGACGCTGAAACAACCGCCTGCTCCGTTTCATCGTCGTATAGGCGTACGACCTTCTTAGGAAGGGAAACTGCGACTGTCCGTGAGCAGTAAGTCGGAAGGTCAGGCTGAGCGGATTTCATAAATCTATCACCGCCACGGTCTGTACAGTACAACAGCGTGATATCATCGACAACTCGTATCACAAGAGTCCTGCACACGAGAGGGCTGGATAAAGTTCTCGCTGAAGACCCCTTGTTGCAGAGGGGGATTATATCAACGACATGAGGATGAATCTCACAGAGGAACATAACGATCGTCGACGACGGCCCTACGGACTTTCGAGGGTTTTGACCACCTTGAACGTTACAATCGATCCGTGCGATACCGCCAAGTCAGCCCATAAGCGGTCATGAGATACTGTACCACTGCCTAGTTCAAATTTGATGTAGCCTCGCACTGCGGTGCCCGACAACCCCAAGAATGGTGGATCTCCCCGAACTGTCGGTAAGATGACCACGGAAGCACGGTACGATGGTAAGTACAGGCGCACGTCCTTGTGCACGCCTACATTGTCGGGTGGGTCTCATCAACCCACATAAACAAGACGTCGGTCGTCTTCATATAAAAGGAGGTTGCCTAGAAAACGGACGATTATCGCTAGTGTCCTAGCTGTTGCGAGACTTGGTCACCACTGGCCGGTGAGAGGCCCACAAGCCGTGTCCAAGGTCAGATTAGGTACCCATGAGCAGCACCGAATGATCGGCACGAAAGTAGTGTAACGACGAGACGCACCTGTACTCCTGAACTGGTAGATGTACGCGCCAGTTGGACCATAACGGAGTAAGGGATGTGTGAGTTTCATATATCTTGGTTTCATGTCCAAGTTCAACCACAGAGATGAAACCGGGTCAAGTGGTGTAGAGGTGAAACGAAAAAAAAAGTCAATGCCCTATGATAGAACGAAAATAAAATCGAGTTTCACGTAGTCCCGGAAAGGTGTGGGGGGAGCATGCTCATTTGACCCAGTCCCTGTACACTAACAGGTGTAAGTTGATATCGATAGCGACTCTCGATGAGTCCCATGTCGTGCATCCTTGGTTTGAACGTTCCCAACATTGCGTGATGAGTAAACCAAGGTACAGGAACGAAACTGTCAAGTATACTACCGAGCACTCTTACCCACCTTGCGTGCCCGCCTTTTCCGACCGATCACTCCTCCAATGATCTTCCCGGGCTTTACTGACTCCTCCTTGATCTGCACGGTCTTGTCGGGCTTGACTTGGTCAGACGATAGGCGGCGTTTCTTGGGCGGAGGCTCCTCCGTACCACTGAGGGTGGACTTGCGAGTATGATGTGACTGGGACTATAGAATACAATAAGCAACCCCATTTCTGCCAAGCGGAAGCTTACCAGTTTCTTTTCCTTTTGCGCTGTCCGGCGCTGCACAACTTGAATATTCTCGATGGAAAACTCCACAATAAGGGTTCCCTTGGTGGACTTGGATGAGTCCTCCATCTCGTTCGCCATCCGTTTTATCCTGGTCTCGTCTGGACTTTCCTTCCTTTTCTCCTTGGAAACGAGGTCTGCAAGCTCCTCCTTCCACCACTTAATAAAAAGACCAGTAGCATCCATATTATTGTTAGCCCACCGCAGTACGCGTAGCGCATCGGCGTGTGTGTGCATCTCAACGAAACCGTAACCGCGACTGCGACCTTTCCCGGTGACAGGATCGACGCGCTCTGACTGGCGTACAATTTTTGCTTGCCTGACGCTCGTAAGTCGGGCCGCGTTGTGTTTGCGTTTCATCGATTCGGTATCGTGCTCTCCTTTGATGGCATCCTCGCTATTTTGATCGCTGACTTTAACAGGTTGAGTGAGTTCATCGGGGCTGAGGTCTTCCCGCATGCCTTTTTCGACTTCAGTTTTGAACTCCCGGACGCTGTGGATCGCGAGTCGTTTGAGAACACGCTCCGTAACAAATAGTGGTATTTGACGTATGCTGAGCCGTGTTTTGGAAACATATAGAGAGGGGTTGCTGCGGAGCATCGCCCTGCGAGCATTGAAGCAGTTCGTACGCTTCTCGAGTTCGACTGGGGGAATTGTCTCGGCGGCAGGGCTGTTAGGTAAAATTACTAGGTCGTCTTTAGCCAGAGCTAGCTAGAACAGGGGAATAGCATACTTCCTTCGCGCAACAGGTAGAGGTTTCGCTTGTCCGCCTTTTCTCGACTCTTTTCTCCATCCTCTTTAAGTTTTGCAGCTTGTTCTCTCGTGACTGCACGGACAACGTCAAGCGCTCGACCATGTAGTACCAAATTTTTCGCTAGTCCAGTTGACGGATCGGGGGTGAGGATGGAAGGGAGAGAAAATGGGTTTTTGGAAGGCTGTAACAGTATACTGGATATGTATTTATAGATCATGGACGCTTGCTCACCTGCGCCTGGGTGCCCGTGGTCTCTGCACGTAACATGTCGCCTTGTTCGATGGTCCTGTCTGCGTCTTCCTTATTCCAAAAGCACGCGAATCCGGTTCCCCGGGGACGTCCAGTCTCTGGATCGACTGTAAGGCGGATATATCGAAGTGGGCCAAAGGCTCGAAATCTATCATTACGACTAAGAGTGCACCGAGGAAAAAATAGGAAAAACATACAATGTTCGTATTTCACCCTCAGTAGCTGTGAACGGAACATTGCGAATGAAGAGTGTGGTTCCGGTATCGGTATGCGGTAATTCTGGTTTTTTGAGTGATTGGTCATCGCTGTCGCGCTCAGGAAGCTCGTAATTCTGGCTGTCCTCCTCCTCTTCCTCCTCTCCACCTTCGCTCTCTGAACTTTCTTCGTGTAGTCCTAGTTGCCCGTGTTTGCTGTCAGCTTCGTTAAGCTCACCTGAGCCTACGTCACTTTCTGTGCCATCCATTTCCATATCGTTTTCCACCCCATCTTGTACTTCTCCCAACTTTGTTTTCTCTTTCACCCATCTCTCCTTGCTAAGTGCCCAGTCGACCGCGATAACCCGCTCTTTGCCACCACTCCCGGTTTGTCCGGGTTCCTCTACCGCTGTCCCCTCTTGACCATCTCCCATTCTAATGTTTTGACACTTCTTTTCCTCCCGACGCTGCTTCTTTCTTTTTTGTTTGTCCGAGACGATATCACCCGCCATACCAGCCACAACTTTCATTCCATTACACTTTTCCAACGCGGATTCAGCGTCCTTCTTGCTCAACATCCAAACAAACGCAAATCCCTTGGATCGAGGTGTTTTTGGAGGCCTTTTGGCTTCCATCTCACCCTCGGCCTTGACATTATCGGCCTCCGCCAATGGGACGTCAATGAAATGGATAGGACCGTATGGCAAAAAGATAGCTCGTAAATCCTGTTCAGTAACGTCGAAGGGAAGATTTCGGACGATTAGACGACTAGCTCGACTTGGCGTGGATCTAGAGCTAATTTCTATGGAGAAATGACGAAGCGTGAATCGCGTACATGAATATATGGTTGAACACGGATTGAAGAATACACCATACCTTTGACAGTAGCCTTGGTAAGATTATCAAGTCGCTTTTTGAGTGTGACAGAAAGCAGGCTGCCTTTGAAAACATGAGCGTGGAGTTTAGTAACGGCGCCCTGCGCGAGACTGGATGAAGAAAACAGCACATGTGCTGGACTCAATCGTAAGTGTCCCGAGATCAACAAGGGAAACGAGGAGATTACCCGTCGACGGATCTTCACTTCCAGTAATCTTTGCTGGCCATTCCACATTCTCTGCACCCTCGAACTTGCGGAGCTTCTTCCATAATGTCTTCTGGCTAGTCGACGACGGCAGGCCGGATACAACGATCGTCCGAATAGCAAGAGGATCGTTGGCCTTCTGCGCCCGTGGAATTCGAGCAGGCGTCTTTTTATCATTTTCCACATTCTCGGGTTTCGGCCGGTACTTTGTCTTGTTTCTCGGCTGAGGAAGCGGTAAGGAATGGCAAGAGTGAAGAATGCAACATGAAATCACTTTACTCTCAGTCCACTGCACCCGTACATTTCTGCCGTTGATAGTCATGCCGTTCGTTGTGATTGACTCGAATGCTGACTGGGCATCCTCCTTTATGGAAAAGGAGACGTATCCGACGCCCTTGGAAGCACCGGACCCATGTTCGAGGACGACGAATGCAGAGCGTACAGGTGCGAGATCAGAGAAAGCGGTCTGAAGGTCGGTTGATGTCGCGTCATATGGTAGATTTGATATGAACAGCGTAGAACTGTGCGATCTCGATGAGTTGTGCTCTATTTTGGATTCAGGAGCACCCACCTATGGCTATGACCGCTGTTCGACTGAGTGTCGTTATCCCTGGCCTTGCGCTTCCCCAGTAAACTTGTCGCCATGGTTTGCAAGTCTCAACGCGCAACGGCAGAATTTCCGAGTGAGTTGTTTGACGCTGTTGTTTCGTTACTGACGCTGGTCCTCTCATGCATTGCTTGCATTTGATCACAGGTGCGTGCTTTCACTGGGCTCCCAGCAGTAATGAGACTGTTTTCTTATCGGTGTTGTGCCATGGGGATGACCCAACTTTGCGGAGTCGTTTCCGTGTAGCTGCCTCCAGACTCGCTTGGCTCTTAATACTTGTCCTTACTTCACCCCTGCTCACAAGGCAGTAACGCCTGTAACACCCATGCCTTTCACCTTACCTAGAGTTGCCACCCACTTCCAAGCAGTTATTCTTTCAAACGGCCCAACTGTCTTGGGACTGACATGAGGTGGTTTGGTTTCCTCTGACGCCTCGATCTGCCGTGCCGTCGAGAGATAGCTACATCAACAAGTCTCGTAAGTAAAATCCATGGTGTCAGCGTCAAGTGAGCAGCCTGTAGTTCAACCCTACATCCTCTTGCGCCCGCTCCTCCCAACTGAAGAGCACCTACCCCGCGTTTGCTCGGTAACCAGTTCTACCTTTCCCCACGGGATATTCTCTGTCCGATAGAGAACAACCATGCTTTCGCCGCCATGTCTTGCTTCTCGAATGTCCTTGACCACCGACAACGTTGCAGGAAATAGCCTGGTGGTGCATGTTCCATGTGCGTTCATCTAATTCCCATACACGGTTATGCTGAGGCAGGAAGTACCTAGGTGCTCTTGAGGGATGCCAGCGATCTTACAGGTCGGAGCTAGTCTTTCCCTTGTCTGTCTGTCTGAAGCAGAATCGGATATTCTCTCTGTTTATTCTCGCGGCGCTGTCTCCACCTCGTCGGAATTTCGCTCCGGACGGTGAAGCTACCCACGCAAGTTTGAAAACCTAGCAATGGCCGGCGTGTTCGCGGTGAGTGAGAATGCTTGTTCTCGTGAGTATGTGGTCAGACATCGAGAAGTTACTTATACATCACCTGATGAATGTTTACCGGGTTAAGCATAGACACGAATGGATGAGGTGAACTATGGTGAGGCAGGCTAGCCTAGACAAGTACGAAGATCAAACGGGAACCCCTGCAACGCCATCACCTTGACTGGCCTCTTTACGTATGGTTAACTGTTTCCCAAAGTGGGTACATATAAGCTGGTCTGTCAGTGTTTCAGCGACCAGCAGACTAGACCACTAGCTTTTCACCAGAGCTCATGTCTGTCGTCAGCCCTTGTTACGGGTCGGCCCAGGGCCTGGGACGCAGCATCGCACTTCGCCTTGCCAGGGATGGCTTCGATGTTGCGCTGAACGATGTCCCGACCTCCGTGCTGTTGCGGACGAGAATAACACGATCGGTCGAAAGACGCATGTAGTCACAGCGGACGTGACCGTCGAGAGGGAAGTCAAGGAGATGGTACAAGGTGCTGTTAACCAGCTCGGTGGACTGGATGTTGTGGGTACTGCAGTACGCTCTGATTGATCACGTTTACGGACACTCTTCATAGATGGTAGCAAGCGCAGGGGTTGGCGGAATGTCACTCCTAGTTGACAGTAGGTCATGTCACTGGTCAAGTTCCTGCAACTTGGACTGACAGAATGGTACTCTCCAGCGAAGTTAGCTGATTGGGAGCGGGTCATGGCTGTCAACACGCGTAGAATTTTCTTGTGCTACAAGTATGCAGCACAACAGACGATCTAGCAAGGACGCGGAGGACGAATTATCGGTATCAGCTCCATGGTAGGTAAGATGGGATACCATGGGTTTTCGGCATATTCCAGCAACAAGTTTGCTGTCAGAGGCCTTACGCAGACCGCCGGTGAGGTCCATTTTTGTCACCCTGCCCTTGAAATAGACTTTTTGATCCGCTCAGCACTCGAGCTCGGCCAACACAACATTACAATCAACTCTTACGCTCCTGGCTTCGTCAAGACACCAATGAGTGAGTAGCAGCAAGGTATATCGTTCAGAAGCGGGACTGTTTTCTAAAGTTCGCAATTCGGTTAGCGGCTTGCGTTTTCGATGGCTCTAGTTTTCACTCGGAGCTGGTTGAGCAATTCAGAAGCGTGAGTAGCTCCATTTCCTGCTTGTCTCAGCTCCATGACGATGCTCTTCACCTATAGATCATAGCTAGGCAACCCATCGAGTATGACGCTCAGCCAGAGGATATTGCAAGCATTGTTAGCTACCTCGCCTCAAAGGAGGCACACTTCATAACTGGCAAGTCACATCCTTGGATCTCATCTTCAGGTTCACTTAGCTTTCGGACTGTGCTAGGACAATGTCTGAGTCCTGGTCCTTTCGGGTTGAGTTGTTGGGTCGGACGAGATGACATGCTGAAACAAACTTGACGTAGATTTCTGTTGATGGAGGATCTACATTGTCTTGAGATGGATTCGTGGGATGAATGATGCATCGACGAGTGTGTAATGTAAAGGTTATTCGAGTGCGAAGATATTTTTATATTCATCCCAATCACATCTTGACGGCAACGCTTGCCCGTTCTGACGCTGATCACTGCATCATGTATCATTTATGCATTTTGAAGCTTGCACCCATTTCCAACGGTGTCCACACTTAATTGGACGACACCTGGGCTACGCGCTGGAAAGGACTGTTCGGTGTCTGGAATATGACCATCTCTGTATGGACGAGAATCGGACAGTTCACTTCCTCATCCTCTTATCCCCGCTCTTCCTAGCCGAAAAAGGTCAATGTCGTATTTGCCATATCTGCTCAGAAACCCGTGTTCCGTGTTGGAGTATGACGTTAATGGCATTCGGGCCGGACTCGTGCCGGACAATCAACCTTGGGAATCTCAAAACCATTATTTAATATCCAACCATTCCGTTTCATCCCGTTCCACGGAGTTGAGAGGTGGGGCTTTTTTCTATCTTATCTTCTTTAGACACCGCTAATCAACTTCGCGTAGCTTATCGCGTGTGTTCTAACTCCAACAGCCCGTTCCACCTTTCCCTATGAGACCCGATGAGAATGAGTATGTTCCCACCAGGTTCATACCTCCTTACTCATCTTCAACCGGCGGCCCATGTCGCATGAAATAGCCCAGTAGTGCATGCTCCGTGTGCGTTCCTAAAACTCCTAGACATGGTTCGTGCTGAGGTAGGAAACAGAAATACCTAAGAAGTTGCCCTAGCACTCCTGAATCGAGTCTGTCCTTGTCCGTCTGTTTGAAGCATACCTTTTATTTATGCTTGCATCGCCGTCTTTGTCTCGCCCCTGACGCTGACGCCAGCCGTACGACTTAAAGTTCAAATGCATCGCAAAACTCGATGTGCAACCTGCCCGCTAGGTTTGGTGTGTCTGCGGTGAGTGAGGAAGTTTGACCTTGTGATTACATGGTCAGACATCGGGAAATTGCTCCGAGACCCGGTCAACGTCAGGGATGAAGATGATACGTAAACTCCCACATGCAGCAACTCGGACCGGCTTCTCTTCGTGTGGCCAGCTGTTCCCACAGAGGGTGCGTATAAACTCGCCCATCGGTGTCTCAGCGACCACACCAATTGCTTTCACCGGAGCTCATGTCTGTTGCCAAAGGGGTCGCTCTTGTTACAGGGTCGGCCCAGGGCCTGGGACGCAGCATCGCACTTCGTCTTGCCAGGGATGGCTTCGATGTTGCACTGAACGATATCTCGTCGAAACATGATGACCTCCGTTCTGTTGCGGACGAGATTAACACGATCGGTCGAAAGACGCATGTGGTTACAGCGGACGTGACCGTCGAGAGGGAAGTCGAGGAGATGATACAAGACACCGTCAAGGAGCTCGGTGGACTGGACGTTGTGGGTATCCCGCAATACTCTCTGATGGATTGCGTTTATGAGCTCTCTCCGCAGATGGTAGCGAACGCAGGGATCGGCCCCATGTCGCACCTTGTCGACAGTAGGTCATGTCACTAGTTCGGTTCTTGCGACTCGGACTAACACGATGCTATTCTCCAGCTGATTTAGCTAATTGGGAGCGGGTCATGGCCGTCAATGCACGTGGACCTTTCCTATGTTACAAGTATGCTGCCCAGCAGATGATCAAGCAAGGGCGTGGAGGAAGGATTATTGGTGCGAGCTCTATCCTTGGTCAAGTGGGACTCCAAGGATGCTCCGCATACTGTGCCAGCAAGTTTGCTGTCAGAGGCCTTACGCAGACTGCCGGTGAGGTCCTTTTTCTATCATCCCGCTTTTGAATCAGATTTTTGATCGAGCCAGCGCTGGAACTTGGCCGATACAACATTACCGTAAACTCTTACGCTCCTGGCTTCGTCGAGACATCCATGAGTGAGCGTTGACGAAATATCACTTATCTGATTCCGCAACGGGTCTCTCTTCGACAGCGGCTAGCATCTTCGATGGGTCTAATACAGGTTCGGAATTGCTCGAGCTAAGCAGGATGGTGAGTCGCTCCATCTCCTGCTCGTCACTGTCACGCGACGATAATCTCATCACCTGAAGTTCATGGCCAGGAAACCTATTAAGTATGACCCTCAGCCAGAGGATATTGCGAGCATTGTCAGCTACCTCGCCTCAAAGGAGGCACACTTCATAACTGGCGAGTCACATCCTTGGGTCCTGTCTTCAGGATCGCCTACTTACTGTTCGGATTATACTAGGACAATGTGTAAGTCACAGCCTTCTTTTAGGTTGGGATGTTGAGCTAGATATGCTGAATGAGCTTGACGTAGCTTACTGTTGATGGTGGAACTGTTATTTGAGATGGACTTCGGGGGATGGGTGGGGTGTAAAGTTCATCCGAATGTCAAGGTGTTTTCATGCTTTCGTTTGCCCCGGTCATGTCTTAACAGTGATGTTTACCTGTTTTGACGTTGAGCCTTGTAAAATATCATGCATGAAGTTCGGATCCGTTTCCAGCTCTGTTCATATTCAATTGGCAACGTTTCGACTAGAAAGGTCCGTGAGTTGTCAGGCCAGCTGGACCTCTTATCAATGAAGTATGTGTTGAAATTTTATTCCATTAATTTCATTCCTCTTCACTCTCCTCCTATCTCATATTTTCTTGCCTCCGGGCCATTCATTCCTTGAGATTCCTCTTTTCCTTCCAAGACATACGCCGACCATTTTCATTACATAATCGCGTCGTTCTTTTGAGTGCGGACACTGCCACGTTGCACCTCAGTCTTTCGTTCATACGAAACTGAGGTCTCCTTGTGCATAGTGTGATATCCTCAGCAGTGTTACCTCTCAAAACGGACCACCCGCCCTCGCAGCTCATGCCCTGACATGTCTGGTTAGCGCTGTGCGCTCCCACTAACACCTCCCTCATATCTCTACTCATGCCCCATTCTCCTACATTCGAGCATTTATAACACCCGCGCATACCACGCAAAGTCCAAAGACGTGTTATTCATAGTATGAGGACACGGATTCTTCCGGAGCTCACCACCAGCAAGAGCCAGACCTTACCACTACTCCCTGCCCTACACAACTTTTCCCAGTCCACGATGGAATCCCAAGGCTGGTGCAAAACATTAGTATCGCCAACCGAGGCGGGCGCGATGTTACCTGTACACGTCGGTGCACCCGCCCTGCGTCGAAGTTCTTTAATCCCAACCCAGGGTGTCAGCGCAAACGGCCATCACACACACGAGGACCGATCACACGTATTCAAAGTGCATGATTCGTTCATCAAGTAAACAGCGAGATCGACGGAGCGTTTAACAGCTCGGGCCCTTTAGACCTTTCCACCCACTGACCAGGACCCCTTGGAATTCGTTCCCTCGGTGATGGATTGATTCCACCGCTCTCAGCGGCGGCTTGCCACATCACGTCACGCAGGAGAGTCGGACGGGTGCAGGAAAATGACGGGACGACCTACCGGGCAGCAAGACCCGGTCGTGCGCACGAAGGCGATGGACTGAGGTGGTTAGCTGGTAGTCATGTATAGTCTGTCTGTAGGGAGCGAAAAACGGGGTGGATCGCGAATAAGGCGAAGCGCCATGCCTCGCATTGCTGTTGGTCCCGGATGCGTGGAATGTAACGGAGAAGAGGCTACGTGTAATGTGTTGGGGCAGTCGAATGCGCGCCATATCGTATGGATGATTTGAGTGGGACAAGGGTCTCAACGGTAGCGAGCCTGACCAAGCGACTGCACGCGTGCCCGGGTATTAACAGAGACCACAAGTTGATATGAAGCGCAAACGTGAGACGAGATCTGATCACAAAAGATTTGTGTCCGTGTCTCGGGTCGAGTTGTTCTAGATCTTGTTGAGGTGCTATTGTTCGTTTGAAAGTGGTTTCAGTGGATACAAGATGTAGATGTTACCGCCGGCTTGACACGTGCATCGTCCTAGTGCTCGAAAGTCCGACATATGCCACACGACTGCTATGTATTTCACCTTGCACACACCTAGTACACACCGGGAACCATTCGATATCTCACCCTCCGCGAGTATCCGTCCCACTCCTCCCCAAAGCGTTTCTGCAAGAGCGCATCCTCGCTTTGACACCGGTGATAGCTGAGCACCCATCCCAGCACATTTTGCACCGCCCACACTCCAGTGACGAGCCTGCCTGGCGTCGTCTTGAGCCAGCCACAGGTACGCAGAAACGAACCAGGGCTCGCAATAATAAGCGACATGCCGAGCCCACACAGTGCTCCAAATAGGTATCCTGGATGTCGGACGATCGCATAAGGACCGGTGGTGATGAGCTTGTGGTCTTTCCGAACGGCCAGTTGATGTGTGAAGTGGCGCCCCATCGTGTGGAAACACCACAGACGTCCCAAGCCGCCGATGGCTGCGACGACCGAGCCCACAAGAAAGCAACGATTGACACGCGGTGTGGGCAGCTGACCGGAGAGTACCAGCCGAGAGAGCACCTCGGAAGAGAATGTGGAGGGGTAGTTGACCGCGAGTGCAACGGCCAGCTCGGCGATGCAAGGAAGGGACGCAGAGAGCTGTGCACCTCAGTCAGCCCTTGTTATCGCACACCGCACGTCGAAGCCATACCCTATGCATAGCCGGGAAGACACTTGGACATATCCGTTCGTACAGGGCACCATAGACACGTTCGGATTCATCAGGAGGTGCATTAGGCGACGTGAAGGATATGTTGAACAGCCAAACGGATGAAAGGAGGATAGGAACTTTGAGTGTCATGCTTACCGAGGTCGGGGAAATCCCTGGGCATTTGACGTCTAGAAATTTATGTACGAGCATTTCATACACGTGATGCCCCTCACCGAGCGCGCTTTGATCCAGTCGATGGGCCAGACTACCAAAATTGGCGGATGAGGTCCGACAGGCGGACGGACGTCTTGTCGTGGAGAGTCAGCAATTTCTGTCATAACAAACGTGACAGAGGAAGTTCTGTTTAAGTATCAGCCTGACGCTGACCTGCCAAGTTAAGTTGATGTGATAATGAGACAGCCCCAGAGACGTATTCCTCTCCAGGGTATTTGAGATCCGATCGGTCTCGTGTCGTTGTTTTCCAAAGAACAACTTTACCCTGAAAAACGGATGTCTCATGACAATTACTTGGCCCGACGACGTACCCTGCGAATGTGAACGTCAACTTCCGAGTACACCGCAGCGCCCTGTTACCTGTGCCTCCAGTGCCGGGTGCTGCGTATCTTTTGTCGTCTTACCATAGCTGCTTGTTGTGAAAAGAGAAGGGGAAAAAAAGTGTCTCCTTTGGCCGTCCCTACGTCGCTCAGCGCGGTCGCCACTGTCCTGTCAACGTGTCGTCGCTTGCGCTCGCCAGAGGTAGTGGCGTCTCGGTTCCAACCTTAAAGCACGCTAGCTTGCCTCACGACACAGCAAACCCGTGAGGAACACTCCGATGGCAAGTGAACACACTGAGTTGAACTTTGAGAGAGAGAGAGACAGGCGCCACTGAGAAAACGGAGGACCACTTTTGGCTTCAAAAGATCCCGTGGCTGGCGGGGGGCGAGGCGCAAAGCTTGGAGGGCGGTGAAAAGGGTACGTACAGAGTTATGCTACATGGTGCATGCTCACCGCTGGGTAAGCTAATGTACAGGGTCACAAGATCACCATCACGTCCATCACGTCCCATTGATCGTCGCCATCTTCCACCCTGTTGGTGCTAATCCTCGCCGGGGAAGACTAGCTGGTGACCCTGCGCTGACGAGACTATTCAACGCACCCTAGGTATGCGTGTTTCTAGCAAAGAGCTTAAAGTAGCCTCAAGGAACCTTGCCAGCATCCCCGTTTGGATCGTAACGTTCTGTATATACGAGGCAAAGGCTGTACCAGGCGTGCCGTCAAACACGAAGGTCTCTAGCCTCATCACATTCAGATACCGGCGGTCGAATCGACAAGCGGGGATGTCTTTTCGTAAGCTGAACACAGCTTGGGCGTCGGTCGGCTATGTGGCCAGCACTGGGTCTAGATGGGACCCTTACGTGGTCACCCCAATCCTGAGGGATTCAAGTAGTTCTGCATGGTACCTTAGTATGTAGACTGCGAAGAGTAGCTGCACTGCTCGTCCTCTGCGTTCTCCAAGGGGGGAGCTTTTGCACTGCACATGTAGTAACTCGTGACACACAACGTTGGAATAAACAAACCCATTCATTCAAGATGGAATGCATGTATCATGTGTGACCACCGCCAAGCTGGATCGACTGTCACGATGAGATGGCCAGACGGGGCTGAATAGTACCTTTTCCATCAGTGCAAACGATTAGCCGACAGAACCATACCTGTGATTGCCGAGCCAGCGAGATCCTCGACGATCCATTCGACGTGACGTAGAATACAATGCCTGGGAGTCAGTTGCATAAAAAAAAGCTAACAATATTTACTTATCATGTTACTTGGCCGAGTGGATTAGCCGAAGTCGTACGGAACCCACCCTGCGCATAGTGTCGTATGGTACCGTACTTGCCGGACATCTTCCCTTGATAGGAAGTGATGAGCCGTCCTAATTCCAATTATTTCCACACTGGATGTTTCAAAGCGGCACTGTCTCTCGCAGGGCCTATGGCAATCACGTACGGCTAGGAGGGAGGAATGTGTATGATCACGCACGTGTTGGAATCCCCCTCAAGACCGACTGCTCCTGACGGTACATGGCCTTTGCGGCATGTGATGGGCAGATATGGGGACGCACGACCCTGCGATGCATCGACTCTTGAACGCGTCCAACAGGGTTCACTCCTTGATACCCCTCTGTCATGGACTTGTAACATGTTTCGTCTGTCGTCCACTTTTCCCTCGTGTCCCAGCTCATTTCGCTATCTAGGTACCATCATTTCCTGCTCCCCCCATTTGATTATTCATGAGCCTGTTTCGCCGCGGTGATGCCACCGAAGGTCCCCGAGATCGTCCATCGCACCTTGTCACTAGTATTGCTCGCCCCAGACGCATCCTTGATGAGTCAGAGGATCCATCCCGACACCCGGAACTGCGAGACATACATCTCGCGTGATATGCAAGCGCTTGCGCAGCCGCCACACGTCGCGACCTGTCGCCCAGCTGTCCATATGGTGCGGTGCACACCCGGCGGTCCCTGCATTCCAGCTACGCAGTTCTCCATTCCCCTCATGTTGGACCCGTCGTGGCACACCCTTGCTATACCATCTACCTTACTTACCTCTTCATCACCCCGTCCCTAGTACTATAAAAGCCAGGCCATTCCAACGGGCACCTTGGTCCGTTTACAAGGATAATCGTTGTTTGGAACGTCTGTTTTTGCCGCTATATGTATCCATGGCGACGATGCCAGCACGGTACTGCATTTCACTCGTTACTACTTACCTCTGCATGGGACCCTCCACCTGCTGCGACTCTGCTCGGAAACGTCGACAGCCGGCGAGTTTTATTTGGCGGTTTCAGGTAAACGGCTGCGAAACGTGTCCCGGTGGAGGTTGGTCAACGTACGTCGGACACGCCGTCGTTTCGATCGCTCCGAGAGAGCGTCGTTCTCCCGTCTTTGGCGCACGGCCACTGCTTGAATAGCTTGCCATCCAACCGGAACTTTGGCGATACGCAATTTTACCGTGTTGATTCTACTCCCAATGGACAGAGAAACATCCTGAGTGTGTGTTTGCGATGTCATGGTTGTGGATCGATGGGTTTTCGGGTTGACCGTCAGACGCGCGCGCGTCATACGCTCGGTCGGCGTTAACAGACCAGTGAACCCAAAGGCTTTTATAGGGGGGGTACCACACAGAGACTCTAGAGGCGGAGCAAGGGCGCGGTTCCGTGGTATGACTAGTCGGACGCTTGCAACTGGAAAGAGGGGAGTCAGCACGTATCAGCGACATGCGTCCAATGTACGTGTACATGGGCATGTTCGGGGAATGGCACAATTAAGAGCTCCGCACGTCCCCATGCACACTCGACCGCGCTGGTGTCGAGGAGAAATAGAGTGAGTGGAATAAGTTTCGAGGGGCGGACCTCTGCTTTTGAGACGTGGCGCAGTTTGAACAAGGAAACGACGGGCACGTACTGTTACATGTCCACGTTCCAATATGCCTGATCCCATGCTACCCCCCATCCGGCCCAGAGTATTCTTCTAGCGTCCATACGGACACACGGCCATATCTCATTCCGGGAGAAGCACCGCCTACTCGTGACTGTTGTTCGGTTGTCCTACCACATCTACGCCCAAGGCGACCTTCATCGAGGAGCGACACGAACAGTCAGTCTCTAGAACGATGAGACCCGCTAGGCCGGCTTCCCATGTCTTCGTGGCTCCTCGATGATTACTTTAACTTCACCGAGGTAATTGTAAAGTCCATCCATTGTTATGTGCTCCGAGTTACGTATGACGGTGGTGGCGTATCCAAGATGCTACCGCAGTCCGTCGATTTGGTGAGCCTTGGCAACTCTCAATCACGGCATGCACCGCTCACATTGACCCCCGACGGTAGCGACTCGCAACTTGTCCCAGTGCTCGAGAAACAAGGTCTGTACAGGGTTTGGAGACAGTCCACCTGATGTCGGTATCGGCAGCCGTGGAAACGCGTGTGAGAATCTGCTCAACTTTGCTCAACATCAAGGGACCTTGCGAAGCAGGTTGAACATAAGAGGCGGTTACGCACTATTACTTGCGCTTACTATCGTGGGAGTCCTCTTGCGGAACAAGATAAGTTCGCTTCCCCTCACGTAGACCGATACATCGTTCTTTCTACCCTGTTCGCATCGGCGATTCATCATGGGGACGGAAGACGAGTTCGACATGGAGTTGGCTGCTCGCAGAGGGCTGGAAAAGCTTGGATACACTCAAGAAATGACGAGGGTGCGTATTGTTGCCCATTCGTTCCAGACCAGGAGATGTGTATGATTCTTCCATTCGTAGACCCGTGGCTTGTTCCACATCCTCTTTAGTATGTTCATCCAGTGATCGTTGTCTTACTCTCGGGTTTACACTCTTTGTTATTGTTATTGCTTGCGTGCAGTGACATTAGGTTCGTCCGACATTGCCGCTAGTCGACGCAGGCGCTGACATTTTGGTGCTGGCAGCCATAATGGCAGTCCGTAAGCTGTGGTACCGGTGCATAGGTTCGCAGCATACTAACCCGAATCAAGCTTACGGCCTAGCTGCTCCAATCGCCACATCCCTCGTTGGGGGTGGCCCAGCAGTGATGCTTTGGGGGTTAGCACCTCCGAATTGTTCAGTAGATCTCGAATTTACACCTGCTCTAGATGGATCCTCGTTTCCATCCTCACTCAGATGCTCGCGCTTTCTCTGGCCGAGATTTGCTCCAAATACCCGACCTCAGCTGGCGCGTATTATTGGTGCTACCGCCTAGCCCCACCGCGCTACAAACTTATTTTCTCCTGGATCGACGGATGGCTCAACTTGGTCGGAAATTGGACTATCACACTGAGTGTCACGTTTGGTATTTCATGGTCTCGTCTCCTGAAATCTACAGACTCACGGCGTGCATCTCGTCAGGAACGGCCCAATTAATCGTTGCAGGTGCAGGCATTTACCACCCCAACTGGGTCGCAACGGCATGGCAAACGTGTATGTTCCCTATTAAAAGTCTCGTTCCTCACTCATCCTTTTCTAGATTTGATTTTCCTGGCTGTGACCGCCGTTTCGTGCGGATTTTGCTTGTTCTTGAACAAGTATTTGCCAAGCATTGATGTGTGTGACGCTCTGGCCGATTTTGTCGCATTTACAAGCGTTTGTTATTCAGATCGCTTGCGCGTGTTGGACTGCCCTTGGCATCATCGGTAAAGGACGCGCTTCATGACCCACTATGCCTTATCTTACTCGTTATTGTCAGTAATCCTAATTTGTTTGTCCGCAAAAGCGGCCGTAGGTCGCCATTCAGCATCATTTGCGTTAGGTGGGTTCGAGCCCGCTTCTGGTTGGACCCCTGGTTGGTCCTTTTTCATCGGTCTACTTCCGGTAAGTGATCTTTCGTGTTTCGAGGAAACGACAGAAACGAGTTTGCTCATATGCCGGACATGAATTTAGCCTGGTATGTCGTGAACTCCTTTGGTTTTCTCTACTCACCCTTCCGTGTTGCCCAGCTTATACGTACTCGGCGATCGGCATGAGTAAGCGTAGAACAACTCACGTCTGTCTTCACCTGTCTGAGCGCTTATGATAGTTACGAGCATGGCGGAAGAGGTGCACAACCCCTCGCATATCGTTCCGAGAGCGATTGCGCTGTCGATACCGATCGGAACCATCTCAGGCGTCGTTTTTCTCCTTCCAATTCTTTTCACGTTACCCGATATCACCACGCTACTCCAAGGTACGTCTGTATGATGGAGTTGCTTTTTTGATCGTCACTGAATGCACACGCATGAATGTTCAGTTAGCTCTGGCCAACCGATGGGCGTCATGTTCACACTCATCATGGGTTCCAATGGTGGCGGCTTTGGACTAGTGAGTGTTACATTATGTGACAGGCAATGACCCTTGCAACGTTACTCACGTCTGCCTCTTAGTGGTTCATTGGTGTGTCCCTGTATCGCATTCTTTAAAGGGGATCCCTTCCTGACATGAACGTACGTCTAACCTAGTATTTGGTGTCGGCATGTTTTGCGCCATCTCGATCTCCTGCGCGGCGTCACGCGCGACATGGGCCTTTGCACGCGACAAAGCGATCCCCTTTCACGGCCATTTTTCCAAGATCAGCAACCGATTTCCCGACGTCCCTGTGAATGCCCTGCTACTATCGACGACGATCCAAGTTCTGCTTGGACTCATCTACCTTGGTTCCTCGACGGCCTTTAATGCATTCTCTGGTGTCGCGGTCATGTGCCTTGGCGCGTCGTATGCACTGCCGGTCGCGATTTCGCTCGTACGGGGGCGGAAAGAGGTCGCGAGTGCACCGTTTGGGTTAGGGAGGCGGGTAGGGGTGATCGTGAACACAATCGCGGTCCTCTGGATCATGTTCGCAATCGTGTTGTTTTCCATGCCGGCAGTCGTTCCGGTGACGCAAATCACAATGAGTTGAGTATCTCTTCCTCCTTCTCTTCTCTCCTTCGTGATCCCAATTGCTGACTGGTTGGAACTGGCGTCTCTTCCACCTCGGTTCGTGTACCGTTGATAGACTATGCCTCGGTCGTGTTCGTCGGATTTGCGGTCATCAGCTCAGTGTGGTACTTTATCGGTGCGTCAATCGCCCTTTGGTCTCTCCCCCCTCCACGTCTAGAAAATGAGAGCCTGACTTTCTTTTCAACTTTTTTTTTTTTTCAGACGGTCGTTTCTACTATTCGGGTCCATCCGTACCGCCATCGACCGAGTCGAACCCGTCCTCGATCGTGGCGTCCAAGGTCGAGTGATCGAGCGTGCACACGCACACGCCTCAGTGGCGTGCAATTTTGGGGGCTGGCTGCGGGCCGCTTTGATACCCATATTTCTTGGATTTCCCCCACCCTCTCGCACAGTCCATAGCACGAGCACATGGAATAAAACTAAAACACGATTGGAATGAGACCTATGCGCGTGGATAGCGACAACCAAGACACGAGAGGAAAACGAAAACAGAGAAAAACAGGACGTCATTAATCCAATTTAATTCCCCTCTTCTCTCTTCCTGCCCCGTGCACGTTGGATGCATATTTTGAGTGTAAGATGACACGGGATCATATCGCATGTGAGTAAAGGGGAAAACGAAAGCACGAGTCTGATCGAAGCAGACGGCATAAAGCAAAACTAGCGAGCTGGCACACAAAGAAAAGAAGAACAGGGGAAAGAAAACTGCGACTCCACGTCAAGCTAGGGTGACGGTCAGTACAATACCCGAGGATCGAGCAGCTCAACAATCAACAACGAACGCAAAAGGTACGAACAGACGTGAGGGGCAAAAAAAAAAAGAGAGGTGGGCATGAACAAGGCAAAAGGGGCAACCAAAAGACCCTCGATCCCGACCCCGCCAGACCACCTCTCATGCCGTTAGCTTCGGAATGACCTTGATCATTTGATCAATGTTGATGAACTGCACCCATGCCTCCAAGTCCTTTGCGTTGTCGTGCCAGATAAACTTGGACTCTTTCGTCCCCCGGAAGAAGGCACATGCGCACTGATATGACTCTTCGATCACCGTCCCGCTCCGCTGCACCCCGAGCTGAGCTTTGAACACCCGGAACTCCCAACCCTGCAATGGATGCTCGTCCCCACGTGCGCTCTCGTTGGGAATGTTGAACTCGAGTCGGGACCAGTCGAATCCGCGTGGCTGGCCTACTGCTTTGATGTAGGACGCTTTGAGCGAGAGAAGGATACATAGTCGTCGAAGCACGACTTCGTCACCGAGTTCGGGCGCAATAAACGTTAATTCTAGCGGGGTGAGCTGTTCGGTCGGTCGAGTAAAAAAGATAAATGAATGAGGGGGATAGGACATGGGAAGGGGGGACAAGCGCACGTCAAAATCGTCAAAATCGTATGAGTGGTCATGCAAGGGAAGGAACGGACCTTGTGTGCAAATGATTCGGCATAGGCGGCTACGGACACGCCCCGAGGTTCTACGCAAAGTTGTTTAATGCCAAGGCCAATGTTGATGACTTGTCGTTGACGGCCTTGGGTCATGACCATACCGCACAACGAATTATCGTAGGCGAGATGGTAACCAATCATCGATTGAAGAAACTTTTCTGGTGGCATGTCGTCGGGCGACTGTACGTTGTGTGATTATGGGATGGATGAGACAGACCAGGACAGGACAAAAAGGGAAGATGATGAGCAATTTTCCGATGACCCGGGTGTGGCATAAAGAAGACGACCGGAGAGACAGACCTGCTCTATCCAGTGCTTCCCATTTGAAGTCTCGCAGTCCTTCCACTTTGTTCTTGATATCCGTCTGTGGCGCATCATGAGGAGTGGTAACATTTGTGATATGATTTGGCCTGCATGTACAGTCATGAGCAACATGGACGAGGACAGGAGAGCGAGAGACGGAAGGATAGAGGGGATGAGAGATGTACTCGCGAAGATGGAGGACATGCAGAGCAGACACTCACGAAAAGATTCGATAGAGGTGCAATCATATGTTATCCTTGCGTGTGGTGCACACTCCCTCACGAGATTGAAGCATTTGTCGTATTCCTGTACGAATGGTTGGCAAAAAAGTACGATCCGTCGGGAGAAAGAAATAACGAGCAGTGGCACACACACAGACACAGATGCATACCTCTGTCGTGACGTCGCGATTGAGCGAGAGCATCCAGACCAGAATAGGACACTCCATTCTCGAAAGAGAGGGTGATCCGCTCGTACTTTCGTCGTGGTTGAACACCTTTGCTTATGAGTATGGATACGAGTATTGGATTATGGCGCCGAGTCACTGGAAAGAAGAGGTAACGCTTAAGTTGGGATATCGCAGCAAGTGGCATCGCCTCAAAACCAAGCAGTACCTATGATGATAACACACGAGATTCCTTCCAAATCCGATGCGCGTTACGTCTAGAATGGGAGAGGTCGATGAGAGATGGTGGATGGGGTGGCAGACGGACTGGAAGAGGAGGAGGAGGAGTAAGAGGACGATCGAGCAGTGGACCACGGGTGGATCATTTTATAAAGTGATCAGAACGAGCCAACTGTACATTTTCGTTCGTCCTCGCACGTGCAGCCACTTTCTCTCTTTCATTCCAAACGTCCATCCTATTCACATATCCGCCTGCCAGAGCATGCAGCTCGTAGCCGGTTTATCTCCAACGTGAGACTGTCGTCTCATTAAAAGATAAAGACCTCGAGCGTATCTCTTCGAGGTTGAATTCCCTCGTGGTTTCCGTAAAATCGTGCGTCCATTCTCATTTCCCCAGGAACAGTTTGCGTACTCATGTAGTTCAGTTATCCGATTGGTCTCTCTGGTCTGTGCTCATCGCCTTTGATGACAGGTACAGGGAATGCAATGGAACTCGGGTCTGCGCGCCATGTCATTGATCTCCGGGTCGGAAGCAGAGAGTTGGCCGGCGTCCACAACACATCCGTCCAGACGACACGAGAAAAGAAAAGAACAGGAGGGAAGCATGAACGCCGTTTCGACGCGCAAAGATCATATCCATGAAGCTCCATCAGATTTTTTTCCCGTCACACTTCCAGTCTTTGTCGGCCACATGGCCACCTCGTGTGTACAGTACCTGACTCCAAGCGAACTCGTACCCAGACACGTTTTTTCTCCTATTCCCTGCGTAGCTTCCGTGGCATCGAATAACCTAATCTGAATGGCGCTCACTTCTGAAAACATGCCCATCAATTCCCAATAGTCGACCCATCGCGTCACATCTACTGCCGAAAGCGGCTCGAGCGCCCGCATCGCCTTGCTCGCCCGCTGAGCCACCTCCGTTTGGAAGCTCGTAAGCCTAGCCGCTTCCTCCCTCCCCGCTTGAGCAATCGACTCCGATGCCTGACGTCGTCGCATTTCCTCATCGCCCGTGGTACACCTACCACTACGTGTCCGTTCAATCGTGCGACCTACTCGCTGTACGGGATCAACGAGGTGGGGCTAGTGTCAAGCGTCTCTGATAAAGTGCATCGTTCAGGGGTTCCATGAGAGACGCCATGCGATCGGCCGGAATGGACCAAGTTTGCAACGAGAGGTGGTTCCTCGTTTGCGAACGCAATGTCCAGTATTGCATCGCACACAACGTGACCTTGAACGAGTTTCAATCAAAAAACAGACTAAACGTTGAACCTAGGACCCGTGACCCACTCACCCCGTGGCTTTGGGACGTGCACGGAGGGTGAGGATCGACTTGGCAATGATGAGAACCCAGTCCGTGGTCATTTACGCACCATGTGGTGCACCGTCAGTGATCCGGCCGATCCTGAATGATGTCGCTGATATACTGCGCGCTACGAGGATCGTGTAAAACACAAGGATTACGATCGGTAACGAGCGCACACGCACCCGCTCGGACACAGACTTACTCGTACCTTACCCGGGTCCGACAGCAACCCTCGCATCGAACTGTATCTGTTCTGGGAACGCCCCCTCGTTCTTATCCCACCCCTGCGCCGACGCCACCGCTGACGTGAACAGAAACCTTGGTTTGTTGTCCACCGCCCGTTCGGACGCACAGCACGGGCGAGATCGATCAAGTTCCACATCCCGAGCACATGCCCCCCGAACGACGCGAGCGCGAGATAGAAATCGAGCCGCCATATATTATAGACGATGGGCGTGACCGGATCGCGGATCGCGTCGTCGAACGACAAGTTCAGTCAGGTCAGGTCGCCCTCGATATAGACTAGCTTCTCTGAGTCGAGCATGGTGGTGTCGAGCCCGCGATCGATGAACGCGATGCGCTGTCGGTGTTGAGTCGTCATACTGGACTCGGATGACCGGTTGAACGTGTACACGACGGCGAGGTCCTCGCAGCTCAACAAGGACACGAGCAGATACGAGCCCAGCCGGCCAACAAAGTGACGTGACGAGCCTATCCCGTCCTCTTGTGCGTGGTCCTCCCTGGCATACCACCACCGTCACCAACACCGTCCTCCAAGCCTACAGCATACTTGGTGATCATGTTCTCGATTTTCGTCCTCATGTCCGGCGCAGCGGGCATAGGAGAGGCGCTATTGCTAGCGCCGATGCACGCAATCAGGTGGCTTGCAAGCCGCCGGAGTGTGGAGTTCGCAAAGATGACGTTCTGACCGATCCGAGGCGCAGCCGCTTCTCGAATCTCTACGTGCGGGGAAGCGCTCAACGACCCAAGGATGCGGTTCTTGAGGAACGTGGACGACGAGCCGCGTATGTAGCAGGTACAAGTGTGGCGTCTGATTTAGCAAGAGATTCCTTGAGTGCGAAATGGGACGGACCTGTCAAATCCCTGCTCGAGTACATCCATGCCGACCTCGATGGGTGTGCCCGCATTGATAGCCGTGGCATGTACCATCAACCAGCTCATAACATTGGTCTGAGACAGACCCTGGAATTCGCCTCCACGGACGCATACCTACGGTAGGTTCTTCATGTCCATGAGGATGGACAGACTGGGAGGGGGACAAAAATGGGAGCCGAATTGGCAACACACTTTACAGCGCCATCGTTGCCTTTTTGATCACCGGTGCGCAACATGGGGTTTCTCCTTGCTCGTCACTAGGATCATCTCCTTGAAGATCCGGCTGAACGCCGGGGCTTCCTTGTTGGCCCCTTCTTCTTCCCATCTCGCTCGGAGAAGCAAGCGTCAGCTCGAGAAGTCTCGTTGCAACAAAAAAAGGTGGCTGAGGTGGACGTTCCAAATCTTGTTCCGAAATTCGGCAACTCGTTCATCGTCCATGACGTCGATTACATACCCTGGGCTGGGCTCCACCAGCACCCCCGTCTGCTTCCGACCGCGTCCAAACACGCAAACACCCGACAAGATAGGATGCGGTCCGATCATAACTTCTATAGGGGCCAGTACCGTTTTCTCTTCAGATAAAAGTGTCTGGACGTCGTCTAGTCTGCCGACACTAACCTCGCGCACACGACGCGCACAGTACGAAGAAAAACGGAGAGGATCGAGCCACCGCGCGTTGGGAGGAGAGAGTGGAGAGCGTACATGTTGTACAGTCCTTGGACGGTAGGGTGTTTGAGGAACACGTCCGAGGTCGCGTACCCCTTGACATCGGGTAGATTCTCGACGGACACGTGGTGCGTCGGGACAAGTCTGCACACGGAAAGAGCCCCGTGTTGTCTATCGTATGCGCTGGTTTGGTCCACTCCCAAAGGGTTTGTTCGGCGGGACTGCGGAACGAGTATGTGGCGCTACCAAACTCGGTCGCAACATAGACCGAGCCAAGCTTGACGCCCGCAGTCACCAGGGCGTCTCCCGTCTGCTTAGCGAGCGGCGCATCGCCAAACACCTACCGAAAAGTAACGCATTAGGGGATAGACCAAGTAAAGTGAATGGTAAATGAAAGAAGACGTACGACGTATTCTGGCTGGCTTAATCAGTTGGACAGTGTGAGGTGAGGTCGCCCACTCTTCCAGGAATGCAGGGGACGACGACGAGCACGGTCGTTTTGGTCTGCCGGGACGATTTCGGTGGTGTTTTGCAGGTTCGGAATGACCGTGGGATCGTGATAGGACGTCGGGGCAGATGGACACGCTCCTGAGGGAAACGATGGGATAGTACAGCCGCTCGTATATGCCGAGGGTATAGAGCGACGGGAGCGACGCCTCGCCAGCTCGGATGTCCGTAGGGAAATCCACGTGCCCTAACACGGACGATCGACCACGGCAGCCGACGCATTGTGACATCGGGAACGGCTATTCCGTGTATCGTTCGACACACACAAAGAAGAGGGGGGGATCAATCAGCTACCAAACCAATTTGTTCTCGGAGAGAGCAGTATGTACAATGAGGCCAGGATAGATCGCGCCCAGCGTGAGTGCGTGGTAGAGGATAGGACCGACGTTGGCGATGATGGCGACCACAGCGTCGTCGGGGCCATGACGGTTGGGATGGACGGCATGCACGGTAGAACTCCAAGTGCGAGAGACGTGAGGGAGCCCGTTGAGACGCTCGTCGTGACATGAAGATTCGAGCATCCAGTGCATCATCCCTCTCGCGGATACGATCTTTTCCTCGATCCTCTGTACTGATCTTGGACACCCGCTGTGCTATTCCTTTTTCCCTTTGCCACCACTCGTTGGCCGCTCCGTACGTACGACATATAACCTCTGTGCTCGCTCCGATGCGTCTCAGTTCGTTGCACTCTTGCGCACGACCGAGGTGACTCTCCGTTGCGACATGATCTACCTTTACCTACACTGCACTGTACTCGCCATGCGTCCTCTTTTTTTTTTTTTTTTTTTTTTTTTTTTTTTTTTTTTTTTTTTTTTTTTTTGAAAAACAATCCTTGGAGTGATGCTCGCCTCGTTTTGGGGCTGTTCGCGCACCCACACGCTGATACGCAGACCTGATCGCACAGTGAAATGGAAAGCACTTTCTAACGAGACGTGCAAGCGCTGTCCGTGATGGCCGAACGCGAGAGCATCACCACTGTCGCTGATCGCGAACCAGATGCATAACCAGGGCTATGTCCGCGTTAATATCACGTCGGACATGCTCGAGCTGCGAAAAAAGGACATTGGGCGATCAGCGTAGAACCAGTCGATCGGACCAGCACAGACACTTGGACTTGGTATCCTCCTGACGACGGTGCATACCGACTGAGCATGCCGCCCATCGCTGACGATGATCGCAAGAACAAGAAACACCGGGTTTCATGTTTTGATCACCGCCACACCCGTTGACATGAATCAAGTTACCGACCCTACGACGATGCAACACTTGGAATTGCAGGATATGTGCTTCATCCGCTTTGTGGTGTCGTCGTCCATCGATCCATTCCATCAGCACACGTTGCTCTTGACGTTGATCAAGCTCGGCCACTCCTGCGCCGAAGATGGCGTTGTGACGTTTTCGACAATCGGACGTAAAATGAAGACAAAGAAGGGGAACGCTCTTGGGTCACCATACGCCGGAATAGGATGCATGATCCAGGGAGATCTGCAAACCTGACAGATTGAATGACCTAGTGTGACGAACGGGTGGATGCAGGTGGCGATAAGTTGGGTGTTCAAGATGTGGCGACATCAACGTACCCGATATCGCGACGAGTATGGTATGGTGTGGAAGGTGTTGGGCGGGTCGTGTGTTCGCGATCATGTCACCTGGTTCCCTTCCTCGTGCCCGCTCACGCTCCCCCGGCCACTTTCTATTCGGTATGGAAGCGGCGTTCATAGATAGGAATGGAAAGGAAGTGCTAGGCCTTCTGATTTCAAGCCTGATTATGGGGAGAAGGTAGGGAACACCAAGGACCGCCCTGCACGAACGCATGCGAGCATATACAAGCCATGGGGGGTGCCATTGGCGATGCCGACCAACCCTGACCGTCATTGAATGCTACTCGAATAGTGTTGAAGGAGGGCACTAGTCGTGTATCGGAACGCGCACCGTCGACCTCGTGCTGTCGACGCATGGTCGGAACTTGTACTGTGAACCGTTGGCGACGTTTAAAAAAAAAAAAAAAAAAAAAAAAAAAAGTTCCCTCTCGTCTACCCAGTCGTCCCACAACCGTGCACCCCCACTTAGCTGGTCCCCCCTCCTCCGGTAGCACATAAACCATGGACAGCAGCCACTGGACTCGACTCCACTTAGACGAGCCCGGCACACTTGCCGACACTGTCCTGCTCGATGGGCGCTACATCGTGCCGATAATGGACATCTCCTCTGATGGTGCCTGACTGAGCCATTCCGCACAGCCGGTTCCACCAGCGCCCCTTGTCTCTCCGCGTTCGTTCCCAGGGGTGGGGGATGAGATCACAGCGGCGTCGGAGGCTCTCGCGTTCATAGGGAGCTGGACATCCGACCTGAGCCGAGGATGCAGACCCTGGCTCAAGCCTCGGGAGCTAACAGCTGCAAATGCTAGCCGAGTTTGACACGCCCACCCGTATGACGGCGTAGACACGGCTCGCAAGAGCGGAGATGGTGGTGGAGCCAACGAACCGTACAAGATGACGGCACAGACAACCGAGATGGAGAGGGCGATCGAGGAGGTCGTCGGAACGAACGCCTGGGTGTCATTAGCTCAGACGAGGGATCAGATCGCCACATCAACTCATCGACGTGTCTGCCATGTCCTCCTCTCTTCCCATCCCCCCTTCAATCTGCACAGACTCACATCCTTTCGACGCTCTCTGGGTACGATGATCCCCCCCCGTTCGCCCGTACACACCCTCCTCGACGCCAACGCCAGATGGGCCGACGCGGTCGACATTGCCGAGCCCGGTTTCTTCCGTAAGTCGGCAGAGGGACAGCAACCCAAGGCACGCCTATCGTTTTCTCCACTGCTCCTCAAAAAATCAAATCATCCTTCCCCCAGGTCCTCTGGATCGGATGCGCCGACTCCCGCGTACCAGAGTCGGTTCTCACGGACGCACGTCCAGGCGACATCTTTGTCCACCGCAATATTGCAAAGTAACGTCCTCCCCTCTGCCGTGAGAGCCCTCCTGACCCCGCACAGCCAATTCCATCCAAACGACGATAGCGCGCTCTCAGTGCTCTCCTTCGCCATCGACGTCGTCGGCGTCGAACAC
>JBBPKN010000761.1:0-29295 GCA_038089275.1 Pulveroboletus cf. rosaemariae
CCCATTTTCATTTCCGTCTTTCTTCCATTTTAGAAGCCTCGCTCCTTTTCAGCCATTGGCTATTCTCACGAGTGCTTCTCTTCTTTTTGATCGCCGTGCAGGGTCTATGGGAATATTCCCATCAGGATCTTGGTCCGTGCACGATACTGTAGCCTATATAAACTGTAGCATAGACATCTCAAGACTCCCCAGTCTTGAGCATTTGTATCTTCATTGCAAGTGTCCTCACTAGTACTCTTTTCCTATATCATCTATCCTTCATCATCTTGCGGCTGCTATCAGTATTCAGAACCCCAGACTAGGGTTAAGAACGCATCAAGGTTATCAAGGTCATAACAGTTAAGGGACTTAGGGTAGGGTACAATGTCAAGTTGTGAGGCAGGAGGGGTCTGAGGGAATCGTAATGTCATGTTATGGTTGATATTCAAACTAAAGTACAAGATACAGAGCTCTAATACTTATACCTCAGGAAGGCAAATTATCTAAAGAGGAAATGGAGACATGAAAGAAGTTGTCTCATAAGCAAAGCAGGTGCCAATGCATCCTGGATATGAATGGAGATGTCAAAGGAGACAACATCAAATAATGTCAAACTGAAACTAAGTAATGACAGGGAGAAACATGGCACAAAGGAACAGAAACAGAAAGTGAGGTCAGAGGAACTACAGAGTTATATCAGAATGGTATGGAGTTAGCATAGGTAAAGTTGTAATCAATCATTAGATAGGAAAAGATGAAGGTAAAGAGAACTAGGAAACACACAGCTTAAAGTGTGAAAGCAACTGGAATTGCACTGGAGACATAGTGGAGTTGACCTGTTGGCACAGGATGTGACAGTATTCCCCTCTTAAGGCCTGAACCCCTGAAGGCTGTGGAGCATGTGCTCTCAATAAATAAGCAAGCAGAGCAGGCATCAGGGTTTAACTGGCCAGAAAACCATTAAAGCATATACCATCCCAGAGACTTCCACACTAGTTCCTCTCATTATGTCTTCATTCACTGACATTCACACCTGATCTAATGAGCACCTGGAGGAGTGCATCAAAGATGAAGAGGAGCTTGGCAACGCAAAGTATGCTGAGTGGAAGTGGCAGGGAAAAGTGAGGAAAGAGGAGGAGGCATGGAAAAAAGCAGAGAAGGCTTGAAAAGCAGTAGTGATGGTCTGGAAATGGGTGAGTACTGGAAATGTGGTCAGGACCTAGTGCTTAAAACTGGCTTAGGTGGAGGAGCTTTATTAAGCCCAGGTAGAGTTAAGTAGCATTGATGGCAAGAGGAGAGCAGAAGAGGGACCAGAGTGCTGGAGATGTAATGACTGGGAACTGAAGTGCCAGGTGGGCCCAGGCAAGTTAACATCATGCCTTGCCTGTATAGAGGCAAAGGTGAGGTGTGACTGCACTGGTCAGGAGAAGCCAGAGAGGAAGCAGAGATGAAAGGTAGAAGAGAAAGGGTGCCCAATAGCAGGGCAAACTCAGAGGAGACAGAGAAGGGTCTTTGGCAGGTGGCTGAGGGCTGTTGCCTGATGGAGGCATTAATAAGGGAGGTGGGTGGGAAGATATGGCAAGAGGCCAAATGCAAGAACTGGCTGCTGGAGCAGCTGGTTGATGCATTGAGAATGATGTGGGTATAGAAGACCAGAGAAGCTGGGAGTTTGGGGAGCAAGAATGGGAAGATGGACAAGTTGGCAGCAGAGCTGTTGGAACTTTGGGTGGAGGTTGGCAAAATTTCTGTGATAGACCAGGAGATCAAAAGGCAATCTTAGAGTAGATAGAGGATCTTGTGACTAGATCACTAGATCCACTACTTAGTTGGTTAATCATAAGATGGCCTGGGTTTGTCTGGATAATGGAGATGAAACTCCTCAACAATCTTGAAAGCATGACCTAATTCAGTGGCAAGAAGCCATGAGGTCTCCTCATTAGTATTCTCATAATCTAACCACTTAACCAAAAATAGTAATTTGCAGTTTCTTCACCTACAATTTATCTTTGAGTCTAGAATTTCAGAGATCTCAAACTCCAGTTCACTGTTGATCTCAACTGGTAGTGGGGATATGTCATATCCCAGATCTCCAATCTGAATTCTGACCCCATTCCAATCTGACTTACAATTGGTTTTCATACCTAGTAAGCCACTCCAGCCCTTTGACTCCCCTCCAGGCAACTCTGGCCCTCTGTCACCATTTCAGTCTTCCCCAGCTACACATGTATACTTCCCACCCCTCAATATTATACACTCCCCTGGGCTTTCACTCCCACTTCACCCCATTCCACTTCCAGTCTATCTCTGCTCCAGTTAAGTACTACCCTAGTTCCCCTTTGTTATCTCCAGACCATCCTGATATAACTCCATTACCATTACCAGTCAGTTACCATTACCATTATTGTTACAATTCCTGTTCTGTTCTGTTTCTTGCTTTCCCCTGTTTTATCCTGTCACCCTTCAGTTTCAGTCTGACATGATTGGACATTGTCTTCTCTGACATCTTGTCATATTCCATGCCAATGGGTCAACTCTGCTATGTCTCTGATGCAACTCTGGTTGCTTCTATGCTTTAAGCTGTGTGTTTCCTAGTTCCCTTTACCTTCATCTTCTCCTATCTAATGATTGATTACAAATTTACCTATACTAACTCTGTACTGTTCTGATACAACTCCATTGTTTCTCCAACCTCACTTTCTGTTCCTGTTCCTTTGTGCCATGCTTTTCTCTGTTATTACTTAGTTTCAGTTTGACATTATTCAATGTTGTCTCCTCTGACATTTCCATTTGTATTCAGGATGCATTGGCACCTGCTTTGCTTATGAGACAACTCCTTTCATACCTTCATTCCCTCCTTAGATAATCTACCTCCCTGAGGTATAAGTACTGGAGTTCGGTATCTTGTACTTCAGTTTGAATATCAACCACAATATGATGTTACAATCCTCCCCCAGACCTCTTCTGCCTTATGACTTGATGTCGTACCCTACCCTAAAGTCCCTCAACTTATTCCACAGCTTGATGTCATGCCTTTTGTTGGGAAAAAGCCCTATGGCTAATTCCAAACCTTCAATAGTTTCTGACCCCTCTGTAAATCAGAGCACTCGGTACTAGCATAAGGGCACACCACATAAGGTAAAGCCAAGCCCTGTCCACTCCAGAGTTATCTGAAGTACCTCTGGAGTACATTGAAACCTTTATAACAGTATATTCAAACTCCTGCTTGTGCTGGTACTGCTATCATGTTTATCCATGTAACCAGAGCTTGCTCCCATGCTGTCCTAGATCAGTTTAAGAGCTTCTCTGCTCACCATGCACCAGGCTTGGCCTCACAGGCTCCTGCTTCCTCCCACTCATCCACACCTAGTGCTCAAGTTGATGAAGTCCCTGATGGTTCCAAGGTTCCTTAACCTCCCCACACCCCTGACAATTGTGGTGCCCAGCCAGGAGTACCAGATAAACCTGGAGATGACCCCTTCAATGGGAATTCCAATATTCTGGAGGATAACCCTGAACCTTTTCCAGACCCAGAACCTATTTCCATTCACCATGACACTATCACCAATCTGGCTAGTGCCATTCGTGAATTAGCTTGCTCTTTCTGTCATACCCCTGAAACATTGCAGTGAACCAAAGTACAGAAACCAGACCAGTTTGATGGAACTGATCCCTGGAAGCTCTGCATTTTTCTAGTGTAGTGCAAATTAAATTTCCAGGATTGTCCCAAAGCCTTTGCCAATGACTGAGCCAAGGTCACTTATGCTCAGTCCTACCTTAAGGGCATGGCATTGGAATGGTTTGAGCCTGACCTTCTCTTTACTGAAGACCCTGACTTCCACCCCTTGTAAATGAACAATTATAAGGAGTTTGTTCAGGAACTCCAGACCAACTTTGGATCCCATGACCCGGTTGGAGATACAGAGCACCAGCTGGACCAGTTGACTATGAAGGATGGTCAATGAATCAACAAATACATAGTTGAGTTTAACAGAATTGTATCCCAAGTCCAGAGTTATGGAGAAGATGCCCTCTGCCACTATTTCTATAATGGTCTGCCAGACCACATCAAAGATGACCTTTCCCATGTTGGCAAGCCACTAACACTCATTGAGCTGCACCAGCTGGCACAGACCATTGACACTTGCTACTGGGAGTGCAAATCTGAACTCAGCTAACAAGGAAAGTTGTCTCACCTGTCCAAGTCCTTTGATAAACCTGCCATATCCTCTGCTTCAACCTCTGGTCCTAATAAATCAAGGAACAAGTCAGCTAATTACCCCAGCTCCTCCAAGTCATCCATTCCCCAGAAACAGGACTTATCATTCAAGCTTGGTAAGAATGGTAAGCTCACTACTAAAGAATGCAAGCGTTGACTGGAGAATCACCTCTGTTTGTTCTGTGGAATCATGGGGCATATTGCAAAGAACTGCCCCAAGTCTTCCTCCAAGGTGGCCAAAGCTCATGTTGTCAAAACCTCTGCTCTGGAAACCAAACCAGAGGACTCCATCTCAGAGATGAAAAAATAGTCTGCAGCCTTCAAGACTCCACATGGGCTGGAGGTTGCATTAATTCTTCCTGTGCTTTACTGGAGGTTAAACTTAACACATCTGTTCTGTTAGATAATACTTCACTTATGCCTCTCATCACCCTTGTTTCACATGAAATTCCTCCATTTTCCACCCTGATTGACTCTGGTTCTTCAGACTGCTTTGTAGACACCAAGTTAGTCAGTACTTACAATCTTCCAACTTATTCCATTCCTCCATTGCAGCTCCAACTATTTGATGGCTTTTTCAATTCTATGATTATGAATGCCATTGATCTTTCTGTTTGTTTTGACACTGGTAATATCACTCTGATGACATTCTATGTCACTCTGTTGAATGGATCTAGTTCTCTTGTTCTAGGACACAACTGGCTTGTCTGCTACAATCTGTTGATTGACTAGGTATCAAATCATATCTTGTTTCAATCATTCAAACCAAACATGCCAACACCTCTGAGCTCACCTCCGCAGCCTCTGGTTTCTCCAACCCAAGCTGACTCCGAATCTAATTCACCATGTTCCCATGACCCCAAACCTCTGTTGATCAAGCTACTTAGCTCATCAGCATTCACACATATCTGTAGCCTTGATGGCCCAGTTCTGTTCTATCTACAGCTTCGACTTCTGGAGAGTCATCTCCATTCCACTTCCATTGCTTTTCCTCCAGCTGACCTTTCCAGTGTTCCCCAGGAATACCATGACTTTGCCAATGTATTTAGCAAAAGCAAGGCATCTACTCTTGCCACTCACCACAAATTTGACCTGAAAATGGAGCTGAAAGAAGGCACCTCACTGCCTGTTGGCACCACCTATTTACTATCACCCTCTAAGCTTGAAGCACTCAGGACTTTCCTAGACAAACATCTTGCTACTGGTTTCATCCAACCCTCTGCCTCTGCTCATGCTACTCCTGTCCTCTTTGTCTGGAAAAAGAATGGATTCCTCTGGTTGTGTGTAGATTTCTGAGGCCTCAACAAGATCACAAAGAAAGACCACTACCCCCTTTCATGCATATCTGATCTCCTTGATGCTCCAAGCTGTGCAACTGTCTATACCAAACTCAACCTTAGGCACACTTACCATTTAGTTCATATTGCTGAGGGTAACAAGTGGAAAACCTCTTTCCATACATGCTATGGCTCCTATGAGTGGTTTATCATGCCATTTGGGCTCACCAATGCCCCTGCAGCTTTCCAGTGGTTCATCAATTCTATCTTTGCCAATCTTCTTGATGTTTCAGTAATTGTTTATTTGAATGATATCCTAATTTTCTCCACTGACTGGACATTGCATACTGAGCATGTCTGCAAAGTCCTCTGCTGCCTCTGGAAGCATGGCCTCTTTCCCAAACCTGAGAAATGTGAATTCCATACCAATTCCACTGAGTATCTTGAGTATCTACTCTCCTTCCAGGCTCACAATGTCCCCTGACAAGGTTCAATCCATCCTGGATTGGCCTGAGCCTTGCAAGATTAGGGATATCCAGTCCTTCCTCAGTTTCACTAACTTCTACTGCCACTTCATCTGGGGCTACTCCAACATTATCATTCCACTGACTTGCCTTACCTGCAAGTCTGTTCATTGGAATTTCAACACTTCTTGTCATGCTGCCTTCCAGCACCTCAAGGATGCTTTTACTTCCGCTTCTATTTTGACCCATTGGGTCCCTGATGCTCCTCTCATCATTGAGACTGATGCCTCTGACTATGCCATCACTGGAATCCTCTTACTCCAGTCCCCAGATGACAAGGTCTGCCCTGTTGCTTTCTATTCCTGTATGCTCACTGCACCAGAACTCAACTATGATATCCATGATAAGGAGCTTCTTGCTATTTTCACTGCATTCAAGACCTGGTGTTATTACCTTGAAGATTTCAGTTCCCTAATGGATGTCATCACTAATCATAAGAACCTGGAATATTTTGCTATGTTCAAACTTCTGACCCACTGGCAAGCCTGGTGGTCAGAGTTTCTCTCTCAGTTTAATCTGATCATCCATTTTCACCCTGGCTATTTAGGTGCTAAACCTGACACTCTAACTAAATGATGGAACATCTATCCCAGTGTGGGGAATGGCAACTATGCCCTCATCAATCTGCATAACTTCCAGCCCATGTTTATGCAGGAACAACTCACTGCATCCCTCTGGACTTCCTTCCTAGCATCTCCAGTCTTTCAGTCCACATCCCTCTTTGACATAGAAACCCTCCATCATAACATCATCTCAGCACTCCCTTCTGACTCTACTGCCTTTATCCACTGTTCTGGTATCCTCCTGTCTGACTCTCATTGATCTAGAGATCCAGGAGGTTTCTTGCATTTGAACAACTGCATCTATGTCCCTGATGTTTCTGACCTCTAACTCTGGGTTCTCTGCTACAAGCACAACCACCCCTTATCTGGACACTTTGGTCAGAATCGGACACTAGAGCTCATTCACCGAGAGTATACCTGGCCTGGCATTTGAGCATTCATTAAGGAATACATTTCTTCATGTACAGCTTGCACCCATGCTAAGATACCCTGTCACATACCCTATGGTTTCCTTAAGCAGCTCCCTATTCCAGAAAAGCTGTGGAATTTCATCTCTATGGATTTCATCGAATAGCTCCTAACTTCCTCTGGTCACTCTGCCATCCTCATTGTGGTAAATTGTCTATTGAAGCAGTACATCTTCATTTCTACAGACAACAAGGTAATCTTCTCAGAGCTTGCTAAACTTTTCTTACTTCATGTGTTTTTCAAACATGAAGTTCCCTCCCACATCACCTTCAATTGAGGTTCTGAGTTTGTTTCCCATTTCTTCCATTCTCTGGGTCAAGCCCTCAATATCCATCTCCACTTCACCTCCAGGTATTGTCCAAAGGGTGACAGTTAAACCGAGCAAATAAACCAAACCCTGGAGCAGTATCTACACATTTATTGCAACTATCAGCAGGACAACTGGTCTGAACTCCTGCCCCTCATGGAGTTCACTTATAACAATGCCCCTAATGCTACCACAGGTGTTTCCTCTTTTTTCGCAAACAAGAGCTACCATCCAAACCTCTCTGTGCATCTGGAATGTGATCTTACCTCTATCTGAGCTCAAGAATATGCCATAGACCTCGACTCTCTCCATGCCTTTCTTTGTGAAGAAATAGCTGCCACCCAAGTCAGATACCAAGGACCCACAGATGCCCAATGATTTCTGGCACTGGACTTTAAAGTAGGTGACCAGGTATTCATCAAGGCTAAGTACTTTAGGACTTCATGGCCTTCCAAGAAACTTGCTGAAAAGAATTTAGGTTCTTATTCCATTATTACTTAGGTAGGCTTGCTGTCCTTTACACACTGTCTTCTGGAGAACATGAAGTCCATTTATCTGATCTTTCATGTTTCTCAACTTGAACTCTTTGTTCCCAACATGATCCCAGATCACATGCAACCACCTTCACCTCCAGTCAAGATTGACAGTGAACCGGAGTTTGAGATTTTCGAAATCCTAGACTCAAAAATAGATTGTAGGCAAAGGAACTGCAAACTACTATATTTGGTTAAGTGGTTAGGTTATGAGAATACTAATGAGAAGACCTTGTGGCTCCTTGTCACTGAATTAGAGCATGCTTTGGAAATCATTGAGAAGTTTTATCTCCATTACTCAGACAAACCTGGGCCATCTTATGATTAATCAACTGTAGTGGATCTAGTGATCTAATCACAAGATCCTCTATCTATTCTAAGATTATCTTTTCAATCTCCTTGTCTACCATGGAAATTTCACCAACCTCCATACAAAGTTCCAATAGCTTCACTGCCACCTTATCCACCTTCCTATCCTCACTCCCCAAACTTCCAGCTTCTCCAGTCTCCTCCACTCATGCCATTCCCAATACATCAACCAGCCACTCCAGCAGCCAGTTCTTGTGTTTGGCCTCTCGCCATACCTTCTGGCCCACCTTCCTTATTGACACCCCCATTAGGTGATAGCCCTTAGTCACCTGCCAAAGACCCTCCTCTGTCTCCTCTGAGTCTGCCCTGCTATCAGGCACCTCTTTCTCTCCCACCTCCCATCCCCACTTCCTCTCTGGCTTCTCCTGGCTGGGGCATATGCACCTCACCTTTGCCTTTATATAGGCAAGACATGATGTTGACTTGCCTGGGCCTACCTGATACCCCAGTTTCCAGTCATTGCACCTCTGGCACTCCAGTCCCTCTTTCACTCTTCTCTTGCCATTGCCATTACTTGACCCTGCCTCCTGGGCTTGGCGAAGTTCCTCCACCTAAGCCAGTGTTAGAGTGCTAGATCCCAACCCCATTTCCAGTACTCACTATTATGAACATAACATTTAAATGCACAAGAGTTACATGACAAGCACATGACCATGAGACTTTATTGCCAAACAAGGATAAACCCTAGGATATGGTTGAGTTGTTCTTTAAAAGTTTCCTCTTGGATTTGGGACACAGCTTATAGAGTTGGATCTAGCATTTTAGATGATGGTATTTCCTAATTGAATCTAGATGACATCTGATCTAGATTAATGGATCTGATCTGTGGCAGAGATTCAGATGGGATTTCCTCAGCCTCATGGTAGAGGGTATGGTTTAATTTCCACTGACGCTAGACCTTTTCCTTCCATTTCACACTGCCTCTTTATTCTACACATCTATATCACATGGCCCATTAGTCATATTCTTAGTAAGCATGCCCTATGCCCTATTACCTTATTTAGTCTTTCCCTATGCCCTGGAGGTGGTCTGTGCACACTTGGACTTAGTATAAATAATAGAGTAGTTCCTTGGTTTCGGCTCCCCAGCCTTAACCACTTTGTTATCTTGTATATTGTCTAGTGCCTTATCAATACAAGCATTCCCTCCTAACATTGTGATGGCTTCTCAGACCTTGCTACCCTGAGTCCACTACACCATTCCTCCTTCTATTCCAACTGAATCTGACAACAAAACCAACATACCCTCTTAAGGCAGACCATTTAGGGTTCGGATGGGTCATTCAGAGATCAACATCATAACACTTACCCATTTCCAGACCACTGCCACTGCTTTCTGAGCCTCCTCTGCTTTCTTCCAAGCTTCCTCCTCTCTCCTCACTTTTCCCTGCTGCTTCTGCTTGGTGTACTTCATGTCACCAAGCTCCTCTTCATCTTCGATGTGCTCCTCCAGGTGCTCATCAGATCAGGTGTGAATGTTGGTGAATGAAGATATGATGAGGGATACTAGTGTGGAAGTCTCTGGGATGGTACTTGCTTTTATGGTTTTCTGGCCAGCTAAACTCCAATGCCTGCTCTGCTTACTTATTCATAAAGAGCACATGCTTCACAGCCTTCAGGGGTTCAGGCCTTAAGAGTGGAATACTGTCACATCCTGTGCCAATGGGTTAACTCCACTATGTCTCCAATGCAACTCCAGTTGCTTCTATGCTTTAAGCTGCATGTTTTCTAGTTCCCTTTACCTCCATCTTCTCCTACCTAATAATTGATTACAACTTTACCTATACTAACTCTGTACCATTCTGATACAACTCTGTTGTTCCTCTTACCTCACTTTCTGTTCCTGTTCCTTTGTGCCATGCTTCTCCCTATTATCACTTCATTTCAGTTTGACATTATTTGACGTTGTCTCCTCTAACATCTCCATTTGTATCCAGGATGCATTGGCACCTGCTTTGCTTATGAGACAACTCCTTTCATATCTCTGTTCCCTCCTTAGATAATCTGTCTTCCTGAGGTATAAGTACTGGAGTTTAGTATCTTGTACTTGAGTTTGAAGATTAACCATAATACAATGTTATGATCCCCCCCCAGACCCCTTCTGCCTCATGACTTGACATCATACCCTACCCTAAAGTCCCTCAACTTATTCCATGGCTTGACATCATGCCTCTTGTTGGGAAAAAGCCCTACAGTCAATCCTGAACCTCTGATAGTTTCTGACCCCTCTGTAAATTGGGGCACTCAGTACTAGCATAAGGGTGCACCACATAAGGTGAAGCCAAGCCCCATCCACTCCGGAGTTATCTGGAGTACCCCCAGAGTACATTGAAATGTTTATAACAATATGACACAGATTGAGAATAATAAGCAGTAAAGAGAGAAAGGTTGTACTCAAGGAGTTTTCCAAGCTCCTTGGTGAATGCAGAGGCAAATTGTGGGCTGTAATCAGAGATAATCTTGTTATAGAGCCTGTAGCAGAGGTATACTTTATGGAAAAAAAGGGTTGCTATTCTCTTAGCTATAATGGATTTCTTAGTGGGGTAGAGAATTACCCCCTTTATAAGCCCATGGTTAACCATGATCAACAAGGCATCAAAGCCAGAGGACAGGGGGATATTGGTGATCAGATCACAAGAGATCTGCTAAAAGGGACAAGTAGCTGAGGAACAGATAGAGAAAAGAGCAGGAGCAGACAGGTGAGTATTGATTTTGTTTTGCTGGCAGACAGGGCAGCCAGCAACATAATTATGGACAAAAGAGGTGAGGCCAGGCCACCAGAACTCAGCAGAAATGAGTTGCTGGATTTTGAGGTAACCAAGGTGGCTGGCAGAGGGGTGATTATGACAATGTTGGAGAATTTGATGGCAGAGGTCAATGGAAGAGGGAATGAAAACACAGTTGTTATAGATAAGGAGGCTGTCAATTTCCTTCCAGTCAGAGGTACAAGTGCAGAGGAATTTCTCATCTGCAAAGGCATCAGCTTTCTGAAGAAGGGAAAGGTAAAGGAGGTCATCCTGCTGGTGTTTGAGAATATGGGCAGAGAGATTGGCATCAACAAGGTTAACAAAGAGTTTCAGAGGAAGTAGGGTAACTTCCTGATTATCCTGGGAAGTATCAGAACAAAGATCAGATCAGCAAGAAAGAGTATTGGGGCCAGCAAGAGAGGTGCCAGCCACATGGGAGAGTTGGAGGTCAAAGTCAGCAATATCAAGTAACCAGCAGGCTTGGCAACAATTGAGTTTCTGAGGGGATTTAAAGTAGGTGAGGTTTTTATGGTCAGTAAAAACCTGAACAGGAGTAGAGAAGCCAAGAAAATATTGGCATCAAGTTTTGAGGGCATGAATGATGGCAAGGAGTTCACAGTCATAGATGTTGTAGTTTCTCTCAGTGGAAGAGAAAGTCTGTGAGAGATAGGAACAGGGATGCCAGTCCCTGTTGACATCAGTTTGGAGAAGAATACCACTGGAGGTATAGGCAGAGGTGTTGGTGGCAATGGCAAAGAAATTGGAAAGGTTTGGCATTTGAAGGACCAGTTGAGCAAGGAAGATGGCCTTGAGGGAGTTAAAGGCCTATTGAGCAGAGAGGGACCAAGATCAAGGGGTGTTCTTCTTGATGAGGTCAAAAAGGGGGCAGGTGATGGTGGAGTAGTTGGAGATAAATCACCTGTAAAAATTAGCAAAGCCAAGAAAAGAGCAAACATCCTTGACTTTAGTGGAAACCAGCCATTGAGAGATGCTGGTGAGTTTGATGGAGTCCATAGTGAGTTTGCCAGGATGAATGATCATCCCAAGGTAGTCAACCTCAGAGACATTAAAGGTGCATTTCTCCAGTTTCAAATGGAGATCTAGTTCTGCCATATGGGCAAGAACTCAAGAGGTGCACTTCTGGTGGGTATTAGCATCAGGAGAAGAGATGAGAAGGTCATCCATGTAAATGATGAGCCATTCTTTAGCAATTATGTCTCTGAAAAAGTTGTTCATGAAACACTGGAAAGTAGCAGGTGAGTTGTTCAGACCAAAAAGCATTACTGTGAGTTTGAAGAGCCCCTTATAAGTGATAAAGGTGGCTTTTCATTGGTGTCCATTTTTAATTTGGACATTGTTGTATCCCCACTATATGTTAAACTTGGTAAAGATGTTTGCATCTTGAAGCTTGTCTAGCAGGTCAGAGATGAGAGGAAGGGAATAGGCATCATAAATGGTATGCTTATTCAGATACCTATAATCTTGACAAGGATGGAGCTTCCTATCCTTCTTTTTAATAAAAAAGAAGGACAAGACCTGTGGGAAGTTTAAGGGTTGAATCTTTCTGGCATGGAGGTTTTCTTCAAGAAAGACTTTGGTGGCCTCTCATTCTGGTGGGGATAAAGGGTATACCTTACCAATCTTGGGGATGAACATGTCCTTAAGATTAATCTCATGATTGTAGGTGATAAAAGCTACAATGTACTCTGGGGTATTCCAGATGACTTTGGAATGAGCAGGGCTTGGCTTTACCTTATGTGGTGCACCCTTATGCTAGTACTAGGGCTCCAATTTGCAGAGGGATCAGAAAGCAATTGGAAAAGCAGAATAATAGATAGACTGAAAGGGAATATGATGTTGAGTTGTGAAGTAGGAAGAAGGTCAGGCTAGGTCATGAACATTGTGTTTAGGTCAATATTCAAACTAAGGTATAAGATACAGAGCTACAGTACTTATATCTTGGTGAATAAGTGATCTAAGGAGGAAGGAAGATGCAAAGGAAGTTGTCTCCTGAAGTAAAGGCAGGTGTCATTGCATTCTGGATACAAATGGAGATTTCAGAGGAGACAATATCAAATGATGTCAGGATGAAACTGAATAATGACAGGGAGAAGTGAGAGGGAATAAGGAACAGAAACAGGAACAAGAATGATATCTGTAACTGTGAGCAGGAATAGGTACAGAATTATAGCAGAGTATTCCAGAAAGATAAAGCAGGACTAAGGTAGTACTTAACTAGAAACATAGAAAGAACTAGGGATAGGAACAGGATGGAGTGGGAGTGGAATCCTGGGGAAGCATGTACTAAAGATATACAAGTGCATGGCTGCAGCGGGATGGGATATGAATGGAGGACCAAAATCATGATATGGGGAGTCAGATGGTTAGTGCAGCTTACTAGATGCAAGGACTAGATGCAAGTGGGACCAGAATAGGTACTGGAGACATGGGATATGACAGTAGGGGCAAGAAGATAAAAAATGGTCAAGGGTCTTTAGAGTATCAGAGAAGACTGAGGAAAAGTGGGAGTATTCCAATGGGAGGGTGGTAGTGGCTTTGACCTTGTTGGCCTTGATTGCCAGCTTGGTGGACATATGTTAAAACTTTATCCCAATAGAAGAAGACTGTTAAAAACCTATATCAGTACAGGTATACTTTTAATCAGTTCCTTTTGAATGAAACCCTTGACATTGAAAGAAGGTCATAACTCCAAAGGGCTCTGGGGGAATCTAGGAAGGATTTCAATGATCAAACAGGACTTGACTTCACCTTATGTGGTGTGCCCTTGCACTTTCTGGTGTCCCAATTTACATAGATGTCAGAAATGGGTAAAAAGACTATCTCTATGCTCAATAGGAGGGATAGGCAGGATAAGGAGAGTCAAGCCTAGTCATGGGGGTGAGACCTTGTGACTCCTTTAAGAATATCACTTGGCCTTGGAGGTACTCCAGAGTAATCCAGAGGATCAGAGTGAGCTCAAGGGCTTAAGCAGAGTAAGAATGAAGACAAGGGGGTGTTTTGTCATTTTTGTTGATTATTTATACTCAGATAACAGATTATCAAAATCCAAATACTGCTACTACTACTACTACTACTACTAGGTTGGAGTTCATCAGAAGGGGATGTGAGCTCTGAAGATCTCTGGAGATTTCCAAAGATTTTTGAAAATAATCAAATAGTCAAGTAACAGATTCTTCATCAAACAGGACTCAGCTTCAGTGCCCTGGCATAGCCTTGGTGTCCTGATATGCCACAGGCTGGAGATAGCAGAGGAGAGCTTGCTCAGGGCTCAACAAAAGAAACAGACAAGATAAAGAGTGTTAAGTCCAGTCTTAAGGAGCAGAGTTATCTAGACTTATAGAAGGTAGCTGATAGGCAAATCATAATCTCCAGCAGGGTCAGAGAGTCAGAGTACATCAGGGGACTCAGGTCAGATAGGGGTAGTAACAACAGTAAAGTTGTTGCTCATCTCAAGTCAATATTAAGCCATAATGACTTTAATGCTGAAAACTCCAGAGTAATCTGGAGAGTCAGAGTAAGTCCAAAGGCTTGATCAGAGTGAGGACAACAACAAGAGAGTGTTTCTGTTGATATTTGTACTAAGGTACAATATACAAAACTACAGTACTTATACCTCAGAGAGGCAGAACTATCTAGAAGTATAATAAAGTGAGACAGGTGCAAACTCAGAAGCAAAGCAGATGTCTAAATATCTAAGAAACAAATGGAGATGTCAGAGAAGACAATGTCCAATCATGTTAGACTGAAACTGAAGGGTGACAGGATGAAACAGGGGGACACAAGGAACAGGAATGGAACAGAAATAGTAACAATGATGGTAATAGTAACTGAGACTGGAAACAGTAACAGAGTTATACCAGGACAGTCTGGAGATAACAAAGGGAAAATAGGGTAGTACTTAACTGAAGCAGAGATAGACTAGAAAACAGAATGGAGTGGAGTGGGAGCAGAAGCCTGGGGGAGTGTATAATGCTAAGGGGCAGAAAGCATACATGCATAGCTGGGGGAGACTGGAATGGTGACAGAGGGCCAGAGTTACCTGGAGAGGAGTCAGAGAACTAGAGTGGCTTACTAGGTATAAAGACCAATTGTAAGCCAGGTCAGGATGGGGTCAGAGTTGGGTCAGAGATCCAAGATATGATAACATGGTGAGCCTGGCAACAGTGATTTTAGGGAGGTAAGGAGAGCAGTGATCAAGAATCCTGCTGAAATGGCAGTTGTACAAATCTTTGTTGATTGACTAATTGGAGGAGATATAGTCCAGATAGTAGACTAAGAGTTCATCATGGGGAATGATGATATCAGGGATGAGTTTGTCAAACCAGGATTTATGGATGGAGTTGACACAGTAAATTGTTTCCACAGTAGAAGGTTCTGGAATGGTAAGCATGTTGGCCATCTAGTTAATAGTGGGGTTCATGGTTTGAAGCCATAGGTGTCCAATGATGATGTTCTCTCATCTGCATGCCATGACATAGCAGGTAATGGGGAAAGAGAAGTGGTTGAAATGAAGAAGAAGATCACAAGTCCAAGTGATCTTGCCCTTCTTGTTTTCAGATTGGTTCATGTTTCAGATAATGATGGGTTCTGAAAGCTTGGTAGTAGGAAGTAGGTTCTTCTTGACTAAGTCCCAGTTAATACAGTTGATTTGTGCTCCACTGTCAATGAGAGCATGAGTAGCTATGACTTTCTTGGCATGAGAGGCAGAAGATACTTGCAAAGGAATTTTCATGGATTTCTTTGAAGCAAATACTAGTACAGGTGCATAAGAATGGGAGAGAGTACCTTGCATAGGGGAGATACTCTGTTTTAAAAACCCTGATCCCTAACCATCTTCTTTGTTGGTTTCTTTTTTATAACTACTCTTGCCACCCCATTATCAGTTTCATTGTTGCTAATCTCCTCTATCTTCATTATCTGTTCTTCAGTTGAGATGGCCTTGACATGAGGGGTTTCCTTGGGGGTAATGGTAGAGAAAGAAGCAGGATAGTTCAGGCAAGTGGTGTTAATATGGCCAGGTTTCCAGCATCTAAAACAGAGTTTATTCTTAATACAGAAGGCCCTACCTGCATCAGTAAGTTTGCTCTTCTTCACTGAGTCAATGTCCATTGCATTCAGATTTTTCTCTGGTTTGGACATAGTGGTGGAGGGGGAAAAAGCCCAAGTGAATGCATAAGGGTTCCTTTATTGTTGTTTCACAGAACAAGCACATTTCATGGTTCCTTGAAAATAAGCAGCTTTGACATACCACTTAGTAATGGTGGAGAAAATGATATTCAGATTGTGGATATAATGAGTGAGGTAGAATGCAAGTCCTGTTTCATAATAGCCAATGAGAACATTGTCATCAGTGATTTTAGCAGTGATGACATGGTTCTGGAACTTAGTGATGTACTCAGCTAGGAAAGGCATCCAGTTACCTTTCTTTCCCTGCTTCATCTGGGTGTTTGCCAACCAATGAATGGTAGCATTGATGGTGTCCTGTTGCTGGAAGGCTTTCAGAAATGAGGAGGTGAATTAGGAAAATTTTCCCATGGTAACAGTGGTACTAGAAATACATTTCTTCTGATATGTGGCAGCTGTTATAAAAGTTTCAACATACTCTGGGGATACTCCGGATAACTCTGGAGTGGATGGGGCTTGGCTTTACCTTATGTGGTGCACCCTTATGCTAGTACCAAGTGCCCCAATTTATGAAGGGGTCAGAAACTATCAGAGATTTGGGATCAGCTGTAGGGCTTTTTCCCAACAAGAGGCATGACATCAAGCCATGGAATAAGTTGAGGGACTTTAGAGTAGGATACAACATCAAGTTGTGAGGCAGAAGGGGTCTGGGGGGGATTGTAATGTCATATTATGGTTAATCTTCAAACTCAAGTACAAAATACTGAACTCCAGTACTTATACCTCAGGGAGTCAGATTATCTAAGGAGGGAATGGAGATATGAAAGGAGTTGTCTCATAAGTGAAGCAGGTGCCAATGCATCCTGGATATGAATGGAGATGTCAGAGGAGACAACATCAAATAATGTCAAACTGAAAAGCTTAAAGCATAGAAGCAACTGGAGTTGCATCAGAGACATAGCAGAGTTGACCTGTTGGCATGGGATATGACAGTATTCCCCTCTTAAGGCCTGAACCCCTGAAGGCTGTGAAGCACATGCTCTTGATGAATAAGTGAGCAGAGTGGGCATCAGGGTTTAGCTGGCCAGAAAACCATAAAAGCAAATACCACCCCAGAGACTTCCACCCTAGTATTCCTTATCATATCTTCCTTCACCAATATTCACACCTGGTCTAATGAGCACCTGGAGGAGCACATTGAAGATGAAGAGGAGCTTGGTGATGCAAAGTACACCAAGCAGAAGTGGCAGGGAAAAGTGAGAAGAGAGGAGAAGGCTTAGAAGAAAGCAGAGGAGGCTTGGAAAGCAGTGGCAGTGGTCTGGAAATGGGTGAGTATTGGAAATGGGGTCTGGACCTAGCACTCTAACACTGGCTTAGGTGGAGGAGCTTCACCAAGCCCAGGAGGTGGTATCAAGTAACAGCAATGGCAAGAGGAGAGCCAAAGAGGGACCAGGGTGCCAGAGGTGCAATAACTGGAAACTGGGGTATCAGGTGGGCCCAGGCAAGTTGACATCATGCCTTGCCTGTATAAAGGCAAAGGTGAGGTGCATACACTCTGGCCAGGAGAAGCCAGAGAGGAAGTGGAAATGGAAGGTGGGAGAGAAAGAGATGCCCAATAGCAGGGCAGACTCAGAGGAGACAGAGAAGGGTCTTTAGCAGGTGGCTAAGGGCTGTTGCCTGATGGGGGCATCAATAAGGGAGGTGGGCCGGAAGGTATGGTGAGAGGCCAAATGCAAGAACTGGCTGCTGGAGTGGCTGGTTGATGCATTGGGAATGGCATGGGTGGAGAAGACCAGAGAAGCCAGGAGTTCAGGGAGTGAGGACAAGGTAGCAGCAGAGCTGTCAGAATTGTGTGCAGAGGTTGGCGAAATTTCTGTGGTAGACAAGGAGATCAAAAAGACAATCTTAGAATAAATAGAGGGTCTTGTGATTAGATCACTAGATCCACTACAGTTGGTTAATCATAAGATGGCCTGGGTTTGTCTGGATAACAGAGATGAAACTCCTTAACAATCTCTGAAGTGTGCCCTAATTCAGTGGCAAGGAGCCATGAGGTCTCCTCATCAGTATCCTCATAACCTAACCACTTAACCAAATATAGTAATTTGCAGTTTCTTTGCCTACAATCTATCTTTGAGTCTAGGATTTCAGAAATCTCAAACTCCAGTTCACCATTGATCTCAACTGGGGGTAAAGGTGGTTGCATGCAATCTGGGATCACATTGGAGACAGAGGGTTCAAGTTGAGAAACATGAAAGACCAGATAAACAGACTTCATGTTCTCCAGGAGATAGAGTGTGAAGGACAGTGAGCCCACCTGAGTGATAATGGAATAAGAACCTAAGTTCTTTTTGGTGAGTTTCTTGGAAGACCTTGTAGTTCTAAAGTACTTAGCCTTGACAAATACCTGGTCACCTACTTTAAAGTCTGGTGCCAGAGATTGTTGGGCATCTGCAGGTCCTTGGTATCTGACTTGGGCAGCAGCTACTTCTTCATGAAGGAAGACATGGAGAGAGTGAAGATCTATGGCATATTCTCAAGCTCAGGTGGAGATGAGATTGCATTCTGGGTGCACAGAGATGTTCAGATGGTAGCCCTTGTTTGCAAAGAAAGGAAAAACACCTGTGGTAGCATTAGGGGCATTGTTATAAGCAAACTCCATGAGGGGCAGGAGTTTGAACCAGTTGTCCTGCTGATAGTTGCAATAAATGTGTAGATACTGCTCCAGGGTTTGGTTCATTTGCTTGGTTTGACCATCACCCTCTGGATGATACCTGAAGATGAAGTGGAGACAGATATTGAGGGCTTGACCCAGAGAATGGAAGAAATGGGAAACAAACTCAGAACCTCAATTGGAGGTAATGTGGAAGGGAACTCCATGTTTGGAAAACACATGGAGTAAAAAGAGTTTAGCAAGCTCTGGAAAGGTTACCTTGTCATCTGTAGAAATAAAGATGCACTGCTTCAATAGACAATCTACCACAATAAGAATGGTAGAGTGACCAGAGGAAGCCAGGAGCTGTTTAATGAAATCCATAGAGATGGAATTCCACAGCTTTTCTGGAATGGAGAGCTGCTTGAGGAAACCATAGGGTTTGTGATGGGGTACCTTAGCATGGGTGCAAGCTGTACATGAAAAAATGTATTCCTTAACAAAAGCTCAAATGCCAGGCCAGGTATACTCTCAGTAAATGAGCTCCAGTGTCTGATTCTGACCAAAGTGTCCAGATAAGGGGTGGTCATGCTTGTAGTGGAGGATCCAGAGTTGGAGGTTGAAAGCATTGGGGACATAGATGCAGTTGTTCAAATGCAAGAAACCTCCTGGGTCTCTAGACCAACAAAAGTTGGACAGGAGGATACCAGAACAGTGGATAAATGCAGTAGAGTCAGAAGGGAGTGCCAAGATGATGTCACAATGGAGGGTTTCTATGTCAAAGAGGAATGCAGACTGGAAGACTGGAGATGCTAGGAAGAAAGCCCAGAGAAACACAGCAAGTTGTTCCTGCATGAACACAGGCTGGAAGTTATGTGGATTGACAAGGGCATAATCACCATTCCCTGGACTGGGATAGATGTCCTATTGTCTAGTTAGAGTGTCAGGTTTAGCACCTAAACAGCCAGGGTGAAAATGGATGATCAGATTAAACTGAGAGAGAAACTCCAACCACCAGGCTTGCCAGTGGGTCAGAAGTTTAGACATAGCAAAATATTCCAGATTCTTATAATCAGTGACAACATCCACCAGGGAACTGAAACCTTCAAGGTAATGACACCAGATCTTGAACACAGTGAAAATAGCAAGAAGCTCCTTATCATGGGTGTCATAGTTGAGTTCTGGCACAGTGAGTGTATGGAAATAGAAAGCAACAGGGTGGACCTTGTCATCTGGGGACTAGAGTGAGAGGATTCCAGCTATGGCATAGTCAGAGGTGTCAGTCTCAATGATGAGAGGAGCATCAGGGACCCAATGGGTCAAAATAGAAGTGGAAGTAAAAGCATCCTTGAGGTGCTGGAAGGTAGCATGACAAGAAGCATCAAAATCCCAATGAACAGACTTGTGGGTGAGGTGAGTCAGGGGAATAATGATATTGAAGTAGTCCCAGATGAAATGGCAGTAGAAGTTAGTGAAACTAAGGAAGAACTGGATATCCCTAATCTTGCAAGGCTCGGACCAATCCAGGATGGATTGAACCTTGTCAGGGGACATTATGAGCCTGGAAGAAGAGAGTAAAGACCCAAGATACTCAGTGAAATTGGTATGGAATTCACATTTCTTGGATTTGCAAAGAGACCATGCTTTCAGAGGCAGTGGAGGACTTTGCAGACATGCTTGGTATGTGATGTCCAGTCAGTGGAGAAAATTAGGATATTATCCAAGTAAACAATTACCAAAACATCAAAAAGATCAGCAAAGATAGAATTGACAAACCGCTGGAAAGCTGCAGGGGCATTGGTGAGCCCAAATGGCATGACAAGCCACTCATAGGAGCCATAGCATGTATGGAAAGAGGTTTTCCACTTGTTGCCCTCAGCAATATGAACTAAATGATAAGCATGCCTAAGGTCAAGTTTGATATAGATGGTTGTGCAGCTCAGAGCATTTAGGAGATCGGAGATGCATGGAAGGGGGTAGCAGTCTTTCTTTGTGATCTTGTTGAGGCCTTGGAAATCTACACACAACTGGAGGGATCCATCCTTCTTCCAGACAAAGAGAACAGAAGCAGTGTGAGTGGATGTGAAGGATCAGATAAAACTGGTAGCAAGATATTCATCTAGGAAAGTCCTGAGTGCTTCAAGCTCAGAGGGTGATAGAGAATAGGTGGTGCCAACAGGCAGTGAGGTGCCTTCTTTCAACTCCATCTTTAGGTCAAATTTGCAGTGAGGAGCAAGAGTAGATGCCTTGCTTTTGCTAAACACATTAGCAAAGTCATGGTATTTCTAGGGAACTCTGGAAAGGTTGGCTGGAGGAGAAGCAATGGAAGCAGAACAGAGATGACTCTCCAGGGGTCGGAGCTATAGATAGAATGGGACGAAGCCATCAAGGCTACAGGTACATGCAAACACTAATGAGCTAAGTAGCTTAATCAACAGAGATTTGGGGTCATGGAAACACAGTGAATTGGGTTCAGAATCAGCTTGGGGCAGAGAAACTGGAGGCTGTGGAGGTAAGCTTGGGGGTATTGGCATGTTTGGTTCAGATGATCAGAATGAGATATGACTTAATACCCAATCAATCAATGGATTGTAGTAGGCAAGCCAGTTGTGTCCTAGAACAAGAGAACTAGATCTATCCAATAAAGTGACATAGAATGTCATTAGAGTGATATCACTGGTGTTAAAACAAACAGAAAGATCAATGGCATTCATAATCATAGAATTGGAAAATCCATCAAATAGTTGGAGTTGCAACAGAGGAATGGAATAAGTCAGAAGATTGTAAGTACTGACTAACTTGGTGTCTACAAAGCAGTCTAAAGAACCAGAGTCAATCAGGATAGAAAATGGAGGAATTTTATGTGAAACAAGGGTAATGAGAGGCATAAGTGAAGTATTATCTAGCAGAACAGATGCATTAAGTTTAACCTTCAGTAAAGCATGGGAAGGATTGACACAACCTCCAGCCTATGCAGAGTCTTGAAGGCTGCAGACTATTTTTTCACCTCTGAGACGGAGGCCTCTGGTTTGGTTTCCAGAGCAGAGGGTTTGGCAACACAAGCTTTGGCCATCTTGAAGGAAGACTTGGGGCAGTCCTTTGCTATATGCCCTGCAATTCCACAGAACAAACAGAGGTGATTCTCCAGTCAACACTTGCATTCTTCGGTAGTGAGCTTACTGTTCTTATCAAGCTTGGATGATAAATCCTATTTCTGGAGAATGGATGACTTGAAGGAGCCAGGGTAATTAGCCAACTTGTTCCTTGATTCATTAGGACTGGAGATTGAAGTGGAGGATACAGCAGGTTTATTGGAGGACTTGAATGGGTGAGATGACTTTCCTTGTTGGCTAAGTTTGGATTTGTGCTCCCAGTAGCAAGCATCAATGGTCTGTGCCAGCTGGCGCAGCTCAATGAGTGTTGGTGGCTTGCCAACACAGGAAAGGTTATCTTTGATGCAGTCTGGCAGGCCATTATAGAAATAGTGGCAGAGGGCACCTTCTTCATAACCCCAGACTTGGAATGCAATTCTGTTAAACTCAACTACATATTTGTTGATTCATTGACCATTCTTTATAGTCAACTGGTCTAGCTGGTGCTCTGCATCTCCAACCAGGTCATGGGGTCTGAAGTTGATCCAGAGTTCCTAAACAAACTCCTTATAATTGTCCATCCACAAGAGGCAGAAGTCAGGGTCTTCAGTAAGGAGGTTAAACTCAAACCATTCCAATGCCATGCCCTTAAGGTAGGACTGAGCATAAGTGACCTTGGCTCAGTCATTGGCAAAGGCTTTGGGACAATCCTGGAAAATTTAATTCACACTGCACTAGAAAAATGCGGAGCTTCTGGGAATCAGTTCCATCAAACTGGTCTGATTCCCATACTTTGGTTTGCTGCGATGTTTCAGGGATATGATGGGAAGAGCAAGCTAATCCACGAATGGTGCTAGTGAGATTGGTGATAGTGTCATGGTAAATGAAAATAGGTTCCAGGTCTGAAAAAGGTTCAGGGTCATCCTCCGGAATATTGGAATACCCATCAGAGGTGTCATCTCCAGGTTCATCTGGTACTCCTGGCTGGGTGCCACAATTGTCAGGGGTGTGGGGAGGTTGAGAAACCTTGGAACCATCAGGGACTTCATTAACTTGAGCACTAGGTATGGACAAGTGGGAGGGAGCAGGAGCCTGTGAGGCCAAGCCTGGTGCACAGTGAGCAGAGAAGCTCTTAAACTGATCTAGGACAGTGTAGGAGTAAGCTCTGGTTACACAGATAGACATGATAGCAGTACCAGCACAAGTGGAAGTTTGAATATACTGTTATAAAAGTTTCAATGTACTCCAGGGATACTCCAGATAACTCCAGAGTGGACAGGGCTTGGCTTCACCTTATGTGGTGCACCCTTATGCTAGTATCAAGTGCCCCAATTTACAGAGGGGTCAGAAACTATTGGAGGTTCAGAATTGGCTGTAGAGCTTTTTCCCAACAAGAGGCACAATATCAAGCTGTGGAATAAGTTGAGGGACTTTAGGCTAGGGTACAATGTCAAGTTGTGAGGCAGAAAAGGTCTGGGGGAAATTATAATGTTGTATTATGGTTGATATTCAAACTGAAGTACAAGATACAGAACTCCAGTACTTATATCTTAGGGAGACAGATTATCTAAGGAGGAAATGGAGATATGAAAGGAGTTGTCTTATAAGTGAAGCAGGTGCCAATGTATCCTGGATACAAATGGAGATGTTAGAGAAGACAATGTCGAATAATGTCAAACTGAAAAGCTTAAAGCATAGAAGCAACCAGAGTTGCATCGGAGACATAGTGGAGTTGACCTGTTGGCACAGGATATGACAGCAGCCCACAACTGTGCTAATTCTTTGATCATGAATAAAAAAGTGAAGATGACCTTCTTATCAGAGTTATAGACTGCAGAGTTGACAAAGAGATAGAACTGGACTGTGTCAAGCCAGTTCTTGGCCTTGGATCTGTTATCATCAAAGTGCTCTGAGGCACCAAGTTGAAGTTCTGTCAGCTTAGTGATGATGGTGGTAGAACTGGACATTGTAGTGGATGAGGTTCACTGGAAGAGGGTGAACACTGGGTGCCATCAAATAGAAGTGGGGAAGGTGGTGTCAGAATGCAAGGGATCTGCAAAGAGAAGGAGATTTCATGTGCTAGATTATGATCTTCACATGATTCTTCCTGAAAAGAGACAAAGATATATGTAAGCATATCTTCAGAAGTGGAAGGGTGTTTGGGAGGAGATAGGTTCTCAGATTCTGAAGTGGATTTGAGTGGGTCTGAGGTGGAAGCCCTGGGCTCACCCCAGAGGAAGTCAAATAGTGAAGGTTACTTGGGAGGAATAATGGAAGCAGACTACAGCAATGATAGCCACAAGTAAAATAAGCTACTTCTTTTGTTATGCCTGGCCCAGATAGGGATGGATGTAGACCTTGCTGGTAAGTGAAGTGGAAGGCTCTACTGAAGGTGAGCCTTAATGGATAAGCAGAAGGGCAACAAATGAAGTATTGTACCCAAGTGATACTGGCTACAATTGCAGAATTGTGCTAAAGTTAGATGCTAGGACAACTTGCTTTAAACAGGAGAGTGCCAGGTCACAAATAGTGGATTCCAAGTATGTAGGTACAAGGAGAAGAGGAGCAAGGACCTGTAGGTGATTGCAAGGTAGAAGTAGCATAAGAAAAGAGAAGACTGAAAGTATGCTACTTTATAGTATGGTTAATAAGGTTAGAATGGAGATGATAGTCATAATCATGCTAATGTATGATGAGTAATATATCCATGTGGAAATGGATGGAAAGACATAGAAGATTAGGTCAGCAATAGGGAGGAGTATCCAGGCAAAGGGTATAACAAGAGAGCAGTCTAGTCAGAGCTAGAATGCAAGAAGAGTGGAATCTATGAATGAAATTGAACAAGGAAGCACTGGTAGTGTGAGAAGGTCAGAAGCTAAGGCAATAAGAAGTAATAAGAGAAGAAAAGAGAGAAAAAGAAGAAATTATAATATGATCTAAGGAAAAAGGGAGATATGAAGAAAGTTATCTACTAAAGCAAGAGCAGGTGCCATTGCAACCTGGATATGAATGGAGATGTCAGGGAAGACAACATCAACTAATATCAGGATGAAACTAAATGGCAACAGGGAGAAGTGAGAGAGAACAAGGAACAGGAACAGAAGCAAGAATAATATCTATAACTATTGAGTGAGAATAGATACAGAGTTATCTTGGAGTAGTTCAGAGACAATGAAGTGGAACAAAGGTAGTACTTAACTAGAAATATAGAATGAACTAGAAATGGAAATGGGGCAGAGCAGGAATAGAAGTCTGGGAAAGCATGTACTGAGGGAAGAACAGATGGTGTACAAGCACATGGCTGCAGCACAGAATGGAGTGTGGATAGAAGACCAGAATTACAGTATAGGGAGTCAGGTGGTTAATGCAGCTTACTAGATGCAAGGACCAGGGACAGGTTGGAATGGAATAGGTACTGGAGACACAGGATATGACACTTACTAAATACAAGAACCAGGTACAAATTGGGCTGGAATAAATACTGGAGGCACAGAATATGACAGTAACCAGATATTCATCAAGACTAGGTACTTTAGGACTACATGGTCATTTAAAAAACTCACTGAAAAGAACTTAGGTCCCTATACCATAATTACTTAGGCAGGTTTGCTTTTCTTTACACTCTGCCTTCCAGAAACCATGAAGTCTGTCCATCCAGTCTTTTATGTCTCTCAACTCAAACCCTCAGTACCCAACATGATCCCTAATCATGTGCAACCACCCCCACCACCAGTCAAAATCAACAGTAAATCAGAGTTTGAGATCTCCAAAATTCTTGACTCAAAAATAGATTGTAGGCAAAGAAACTGCAAGTTGCTATATTTGGTTAAGTGGTTAGATTATGAGGGTACTGACAAGGAGACCTTATGGCTTCTCACCACTGAATTAGGTCATGCCTCAGAGATTGTGGAGAAGTTTTATCTCTACTACCTGAACAAATCTGGGCCATCTTATAACTAACCAAATAAGTTGACCTAGCAATCTAGTTACAAGATTCTCTATCTATTCAATGATTAAGTTTTTGACCTTTTCCTTATTCCCATTGTCTATCACCATAATCCTGCCAACTTCCACACACAACTCTGTCAACTCCTTTACTACCTCATCAATCTCCCTGTTCTCTATCTCTTCCCCACAACCTTCCTTGTTCTCTTCCTCAGCCATCTATACTCTGCCCAAGATATTAATCAGCCACCCCAGCAGCCAGTTCTTATGCTTTATCTCCTGCCACACCTTCCCATCTACCTCCTTTATCAATGCCTTTACCAGGCAATAGCCCTTAACTGTTATATTCCATGCCTCCAGTATCTATTCTGGCCCAACTTGCACCTGGTTCTTGCACCTAGTAAGCCATATTAACCTTCTGACTCCCTGTCATGCAACTCCAGTCCTCTGTCTGCACCCTATTCCACTGCAGCCATATGCTTGTATACCTTTTGTTCTTTCCTTAGTACATACTCCCCTGAATCTCCACTCCTGCTTTGCCCTGTTCTTGTTTCTAGCTTATTCTATGTTCCCAGTTAAGTACTACCTTATTTTTACTTCATGTTCTTCAGACTACTCTGATATAACTTCATATCTATTCCTGCTCACAATTACAATTATTGCTCCTGCTTCTATTTCTGTTCCTTGTTTTCTCTCACTTCTTCCTATCACCATTCAGTTTTATTCTGACATTAGTTGATGTTGTTTTCTCTGACATCTCCATTTATATCCAGGTTGCAATGATACCTGCCTTCACTTCAGAGACAACTTCCTTTGCATCTCTCTTTCTTCTTAAATTACTTGCTCTTCAAGATATAAGTACTGTAGTCCTGTATCTTATATCTTAGTACAAATATCAACAAAGACACCCCATCTTGGTTTTGTCCTCACTCTGTCTGAGCTTTCCAGCTCAATCTCTGACCCTCCAGATAACTTTAAAGAATTCCAATTCTAGATAATATCCCTAAGGGAAATCTAAAGGACCTACTCTTATTATAACTAGGCTTGGCATGCAGGATACATACCTCTCACTCATGTCATATAGCACACACAGCCAGTATAAAAACAAATAAATATTGTTGTATATAACACAAAAGTCAGATACCATACAGAGGTTGTTGTGGACAAGATCCAACATTCCTATGGCTGGTTGATTTCCAAATGACTCTTTCTCCTATTGCAGAGATGTTTTTTTTAGAGCAAACATTGTTGACCGCGGTCGTGACACCAGCCAGGACCCCTTCGTCAATCGTCGTCACATCTCATCTCATCCATCTGTCTGTCTCTCCACGACCCGGGTGAGGGGTGGGAACAGCGTGTTGGACATCGAGGTAGATGACCTTGAGGACTGTAAAGTAGGGGAGGACGTTCTGTGCATGTGCGCGTGTTGGTATGGTTCGAACGTCAACATATCCGATCAGCTAGTCGCAAAAAGGGACAAGAGAATGGGGAGAAGAGGGAGAATGGGAAAGGGGGGAGACGTGCCACGGCAATGTAGGGGGGGGAAGGGGATATGCATCTCAAACGCGACTCGAACCTCTACCCACCCGCTTCCATCCCCAGACACGCGTGCACTCGAAGAGGGGGACCCCAAGCCCATCCCTGCCGCCGTCCTGAACCTCGTCCCCGTCCTCGTCTGGTACAACACAGCCAAGTAATACCTCACCTTCTATCTCCGAAACCCTTCGTGTATGACGACGTCCTCGAGCGCCGAGAGCGGGATAGGGTGGTGCGTGGTGAAGTGGAATGGGAAGCGCGGGTGACCGAGGTGTGTTTCGAGTTGGATGTCGAGGGTGGGGAAGACGAGGACGGATTCTGTGGGGCGGAGGTGGAGGTGGAATGGGGAACGCGGGAGGGGCTGACACGTACCGTGAAGGACTTGGGTGCAGCGAACCCAGACCAGCCACATCAGCACAATTCCTGTTCCAACGACGAGAACGGGGGTGGATATGGGGCGAGAGGTGGGGACAAGGAGAGGAGAGACAGGGACCTGCACCACAGACACGAACCCCCGTCTTCCACGCCGCACGCATGAAGAAAACAGACACACGCACGTCGAACCGCGACAAAAGGACCACTGCCACTACCAGCAAGCCGCGTCAACCCAGGACCAGACAGACGTCCCACAGACAATCCGCTCACGCGCTAACCGCCAGTGTTCGACTCGGTATTCGGTGAAACCTTGACAATGATGGACAGTGAACTCGGGATGTGTGTCGGGCAGGGGGCGGGTTTGGCACATGCATCGAGTCCAACCGAGCTCAGCAGAAGTGGACGCGGTCGAAGGATTTGCTTATTCAGTGTGCGTCGAGAGAGATCACGTTATATGACAACTTTGTAATCTCATCTACCATCATACCCCTCAACATCCTCCACGACCAACTCAGCGATGCAGACCATTACAAGCTCGATGCCATGGTGAATCAGTCTATCGACATGCTGATCGAGGGGAACAATTTTGCAGATCTTCTTAATGCTATCGTACAACACTCCAATGACTACTTGGACAAGAAGCACCTCTCATTCCTTGTGGCGAGAGATGTGATTTCTGCAAATCCGGAATTACGAGATATGCTCGAATCCGCCTGGGAGCATAAATCATATCGTGACATTCGCAACCTAGGTATGTCTTACAATCCTCTATAACAACATCTAGTCAAGTTCATGATCTACACAGAAATTCTTCATTTACCCTCCAATGTCACACATTCAGTAGACCTTGAGGGTGAGTCAGATTTCCACTATGTTCCTTCCTCCTTTTGACTCAATCACATTTGGCATCGGGGATCAAGGGGTCAACCAAAGATCACTGGGAGTTGTTGTGAAGAAAGGAGAGGTTCTCATTTTTGGTGTTCACACGGGGGTATTGATGACAGCCCTTTTGGGATAGACATGGAATATTTACAGTGCGTGAGATGTAACAGATGTATGAGAACTACATGTGGATTGAAAGGGTGTCATGTGTTGTTTGAGCAACAGAAAATGCGAGATGTATGCCTGTGCGTGGTTGGAAGCACTAGGATTTTTGTTGGTTGTGCAATCAAGTTATAGAGCTACAGTAAGAAAGAGAAAGTTGGGTGCAGTTGGCCTTTCGGTGAGAGTGACTACGAAATGGGACAGGGGGGCAATGTTCGTGACGAGGGTGCGGAGTAGCCCGAGACAGATAGACGAAGGGTGAGTTGGAGAAGGCAATTTTGTATCCATCACCGCCAACGAGAGCGTCGATGCGAGCGAGGCCGCCGGGAGAGCCGGGAACGTCGCAGGTGGCGGGAGCGAGACCGTAGATAAACTCGTACCAGGGGGCTGCACAAGGGATGAGGATCTGTATGAGGATTGCGGTGAGGTTCATGTAGCCAAACGTCTTCCCAGGTTTTGAGCGCGACAGAGGGCCGAAAGAACCAGAGGAAGAGGGAGAGAATAAGTGGATAGGTGTCACGGA
>JBBPKN010000762.1:0-29291 GCA_038089275.1 Pulveroboletus cf. rosaemariae
GGGAGAGGTGCAGGTCGAAGTCAGTGATGTTAAGAAGCCAATGAGCTTGTTGTTGGTTGAGCTTCTGAGGAGATTTAAAATAGGTCAGGTTTTTATGATCAGTGAAAACCTGAACAGGAGTAGAAGAGCTGAGGAGGTATTGCCTCCAGGCTTTGAGAGTGCAAATGACCACAAGGAGTTCATGATCATAGATATTATAATTCTGCTCAGCAGTGGAAAAGGTCTGGGAGAGGTAAGAACAGGGGTGCCAGTCTCCATTCTCATCAGTTTGAAGGAAGATGCTGCCAGATGCATAAGCAGAAGTATCAGTGGCAATGGTGAAGGAATGAGCAAAATCCAGCATCTGCAGTACTGGTTGAGAGAGGAAAATTGCCTTGAGAGAATCAAAGGCTTTTTGAGCAGCAGAGGACCAAGACCATGCTATAGATTTCTTGGTAAGGTCAAGGAGAGGGCAGGCGATCATGGAATAGTTAGGGATAAATTGCCTGTAGAAGTTAGCAAAGCCAAGGAACAAGTAAACATCTTTGACTTTGAAAGGAGTGGGCCACTGGGAGATGCCAGCAAGCTTGACAGGATCCATGGTAAGTTCACCAGGATGAACAATCATCCCAAGATATTTGACTTGGGGAACAGCAAAGGTGCATTTCTCCAGTTTGAGGTGGAGATTGAGTTCTGTCATCTGAAACACAACTACTTGATGCATTGACCTAAACATCTAAACACCTTGGTGTGTGCTGATATTCCTAAGTCCTGGATAGTGCTTTTATGCTAGTGGCACTGAACTAGGCAAAGTGTAGAGAAAGAGTAAGAGCCAAGAGTTACAAGAATAGAAAGGTTCAAGTGCGCAAGACTGGGAAAACCCAGACTTGAGCTGACCTCCTTTTATATTGTTACCTACTGCACACAGACCATGTAGCTGGTGCTGGCCCTAAAGTAATGTACAGTAAGCCATCCAATAGCGATAAGAGAGCAGGGACCTAGAAATACATGAGGCAAACACAAGGTATGGCATTAGATTCTAGATTGCTCTAGATCCATGTCATGTGAAGTTGTGAAAGGTGAAAGTGTGAAATGGTGAGGATGTGAAGAGGTGAAAAGGTAAAGGTGTGAAAGGATCAGGTGATGTGATAATGTGAAGAGTTGCAATAGTAACAAGATAAGTCCAAAAAGAGTAAAATTGAAAAAGTGCATTATAACATTATCCATTGAAGGACATGGGAAGTGTGTTTCTGATGGATGTCAGCATCAGGGGAAGAAATGAGAAGGTTGTCCATGTAGATGATAAGCCATCCTTTAGCAATCATATCCTGGAATGAATTATTCATGAAATGCTGGAAAGTAGCAGGTAAGTTGTTCAGACTAAAGAACATCACTGTGGGTTCAAAAAGCCCCTTATGTGTAATAAAGGTGGCTTTCCATTGGTGTCTGTCTTGAATACAGATGTTGTTGTAGTCCCAATGGATATCAAACTTAGTGAAAAGCTGAGCATCATGGAGCTTGTCAATGAGGTCGGAAATGAGAGAAAGGGGATAGGCATTGCAAATGGTATGCTCATTAAGATACCTATAATTCTGACAGGGGTGGAGTTTACCATTCTTTTTCTTGACAAAGAAAAAGGACAATGCTTGGGGGAACTTGGAGGGACAGATCTTCCCAGCTTGAAGGTTCTTTTCAAGGAATGCTTCCATGGCCTGTTGCTTGGAGGAGGATAAGGGGTAGACCTTACTGATCTTTGGGATAAACATGTCCTTCAGATTGATCTTGTAATCATATGGGCGAAAGGGTGGAAGATGATCAAGGGTTTTTGAAGTGTCGGAGAAGACTGACAAGAACTGAGAGTATTTGGAGGAAGAGTCATCTTGGGTTTGGCCTTTTCGATCTCAATGGTGAGCTTGGTGGATGTGGTAAGCCAAGCAATGGTGATCTTGGGGAGATAAGAGGAGCAGCAATCTAAGATCCTGCTAGAGTGGCAGTTGTAGAGTGATTCATTGATAGATTGCTCTGGGGTGACATAGTCCAGATAGTGGACTAAGAGTTCATCGTGAGAGACAATGATATCTTCAAGAAGTCCATCAAATTGAGGTTTGTGGACAGAGTTGACATGATAGGTGACATCATCTAAGGAGGGGTCTGGAATGGTGAGCATGTTTGCCATCCAGTCAATGGTGGGGTTCATGGTCCAGAGCCATGGGTGTTCAAGGATGATGTTCTCCTTCCTGCATGCAATGACATGGCAGGAAACCAGGAGAACAGATTGTTTGAAGTGAAGAAGGAGATCACATGTTTGGGTGATCTTTCCTTTCTTGTTTTCAGAGTGGTTAATGTTCCAAATGACAATCAGTTCATCAAGCTTCTTGGTGGGGAACTGGTTCTTCTTGACAAAGTCCCAGTTGATACAATTGATTTGTGCTCCACTGTCAACAAGAGCATGAGTAGCTATGACTTTCTTGGCATGGGTAGAGGGGAAGACTTGAATTGCAATCTTCATTGATTTCTTGGATGCAGATACAAGTACAGGTGCACAAGAGAAGAAGGGAGTACCTTGTGTAGGGGAGGTACTCTGGTTTAAAAACCCTGCCTTTCCATCTTCTTCTTTCGCTCTGTCTTCACTACTACTTTTGCCATCCCATCATTGGATTCATTATCACTAACCTCCTTGATCTTCATTGTCAGTTCTTCAGCAGAGACCATCTTAACACAAGGAGTTTCTTTGATGGTGGTGGAAGAGGGAGAAGAAGCAGGGAAATTCAGGCAGGCTGTGTTTATATGGCCAGATTTCCAACATCTGAAACAAAGTCAGTTCTTGATGCAGAAGACCCTGCCTGCTTCTGTCAGGCATCCTTTCTTTATGGCATCAACATCCATTGCATTCAGATCTTTTTCTGGTTTGGATATAGTAGAGAAGGGCATGGAAGTCCAAGCGAATGCATGAGGATTCTTTTACTGTTGTTCTATAGAGTGAGCACACTTCATAGTTCCTTGGAAATGAGCAGCTTTGGTATATCACTTGGCAATAGTAAAGGGGATCATACCCAGGTTATGGATGTGACGGAAGAGGTAGAACGCAAGTTCTGTTTCAAAATAGCTGATGAGAATGTTGTTGTCAGTGATTTTAGCAGTAACAATGTGGTTCTGAAACTCAGTGGTGTATTTGGCAAGGAAAGGCATCCATTCACCTTTCTTTCCCTGCTTCATCTGGGTGTTTGCCAGCCAGTGAATGGCAGCATTAACTGTGTCCTGTTGTTGGAAAACTTTCAGGAACACAGAGGTGAAATAGAAAAACTTTCCCATGGTGACAGTTGTTCCAGAGATGCATTTCTTCCAGTACATTGCAGCCCATGACAGTGCTGGCCCTTTGGTCATTAACAAAAGAGCAAATGCAATCTTCTTCTCATCGGAGTTGTAGACCATGCTATTAATGAAGAGGTAGAACTGGACTGTGTCCAGCCAGTTCTTGGCCTTGGATCAGTTGCCATCAAAGTGCTCAGAGGCACTGAGATGAAGTTCCATTGGCTTAGTGGTAGAGGTGGAAGAGCCTGACATAACTATAGAATGGAAGGGTCAAGAATGGGGTTGAGGAAGAGTAAACATGGGTTGGCATTGAACAGGAGTAGGAGATGGCAGTGTCTGGGCTCAGGGAATCTGCAAGGAGGAGGAGAGTTCATGAGCAAGGTCATGGTCTTCTCGTACTTCTTCTTGAAAGGGGATGAGGATGTCTGCAAGTGCATCTTCTGGTGTAGAAGGGCAATCTGGAGAAGAGGGGTTCTCAGATTCTGAAGTGGACTTGAGAGGGTCTGAGATAGAGGCATGATGCTTACCCCAGAGAGAGTTGAACAGCAAGGGTTGTTTGGGTGGAATGGTGGGAGTGGACTATAGCAACAATAGCTGCAAGTAGAATATGCTACTTCTTTTGTTATGCTAGGCCTGGATAGGGACAGGTGTAGACCTTGCTATGAGTAAAGAGGATAAAGCAAACCAAAGGTAAGCTTCAAGACAAGTAAAAGGCAATAAATGAAGTGTTGTGCCTTAGTGGTACCAGCTACACTCCCAGGGGTGTGCTGAGATCAGATGCTGATGATCCTCTGGTTGAAGTGCCAGGACACAAACAGTGGATTCCAAGTATGCAGGTACAAGAAGTAGTGGAGATGCAAGAACTGTGAGGTGATTACAAGATAGAAGTAGTGTGAGGGAAAGGTCAATGGAAAGTATGCTACTTTATAGTACAACTAATAGAGTTAAAGCAGAGATGATATGAGTAATCGTGCTGATGAATGATGAGTAAAGTATCTGTGTGGAAATGGATGGAAAGAGATGGAATGATTATGAGTCAGCTGATTAAAGATAGAAGGCTTGGGCAAAGGGCATAACAAGAGAGTGGTCTAGACTGGGCTAGAGTGTGAGAAGAGTGGAAGTTATGGTGAAAAGTGAACAAGAAAGCACCTGAAGTGCAAGAAGAGCTGAAGCTAAGAGGGAAAGGAAAGAAAGAAGAAGAAGAAAAGAGGAAATGTAACACCATCTGCCTCTTTCTCTCCTCTTGACAATGACAAGCTTGCAGCCCTCGAGCATGCTGAAGCTTGGTGGACTGGCCTTCATGATGATGGTCATCTCCCTCCTTCTCACCCTTGCTTTCATGAGGCATGCTTCCACTGCTGATGCCTGGGCCACATCCATATTAACTGCCCATCCTACCAGTGCCCCTACTGTCTCCACTGGCACCCTGGACATACACAGGCTCACTGCCCTGCTCAATGCCATGTTGTTGATCCCCTTATCTCCTTCTCTGCTTCTTTCTCCTTTCATGGCTCATTCCACACCTCCTCTCACAGTTCCTCCCACTCCTCTTACCACTCCTGTGGCTCCCACCACTCACAGGGCTCCTACCACTGCCCTCCTGCAGCTTTGTCATCCCCTCCTCCTTTATATCACACTGACAATGACTTCCATGATGACATTATCAATAAGGTTGGCTGGGCCAACATCACCAGCTCCCCCAGACCCTCTTATGATGCCTTTTAGGGTATCATGGGTCTTCCACCCCTAGCAGGGGGGTAATGTTATGTTTTCCTCTTTTTCTCTTCTCTTTTCTCTTTTTCTCTTCTCTTTTCTCTTTTCTCTTATCATAGCTTCTGCTCTTTACACACTTCAGGTGCTTTCTTGTTCACTTTTACTCATAGAGTCTGCTCTTCTCATGTTCTAGCCTAGCCTAGACTGCTCTCTTGTTATGCCCTTTGCCTGGGCCTTCTATCTCTTAAATCAGCTGACTCATAATCATTTCATCTCTTTTCATCCATTTCTACATGGATATCTTACTCATCATTCATCAGCATGATTACTCTGTATATCTCTGCTCAAACCTTATCAGCTGTACTATAAAGTAGCATACTTCCTGTCCCCTTTTTTGTTAGAATGCACTTTTTCATTTTTACTCTTTTTGGACTTATCTTCTTACTATTGCAACTCTTCACATTGTCACATCATATGACCCTTTCACACCTTCATATCTTCACCCTTTCACTGTTTCACCCTTTCACATTGTCACCTCTTCATGTCTTCACAAGGCACAAGTCTAGAGCAATCTAAACTCTAATGTCATGCCTCATGTTTAGCACATGTATTTCTAGGTCCCCACTCCTTTATTGCCATTGGCTGGCTTACTGTACATTACTTTAGGGCCAGTACCATTTACATGGTCTGTGTGCATACTGTAACAATATATAAGGAGGTTGGCTCAAGCCTAGGTTTTCCCAGTCTTGTGCATTTGAATCTTTTCCAGTTCTTGTTCTACTTGGCTCTTATCTTTCTCAATACTCTTGCCTAGTTTGAAGCTACTAGTTAAAAGCTTTACTCAGTACTCAGGACTTTAGGAATATCAGCACACACCAAGGCTAGGTGTTGGATTTAGGTCAATGTATCTATAGTTGCATTTCATTTTTCCTTACACTACTTCTACCTTGCAATTACCTCACAGTCCTTGCATTTCCACTTGTTCTTGTACCTACATACTTGAAATCCATTGTTTGTGTCCTGGCACTTAATCAGAGGATCATCAGCATCTGATCTTGGCATACTCCTGGGAGTGTAGCTGGTATCACTGAGGCATAACACTTTGTTTGTTGCCTTCCACTTGTCTTAAAGCTTACCTTCAGTTCGCTTCTTCTGTCTTATTTACAGCAAGGTCTATGCCTGTCCCTACCTGGGCCTAGCATAACACTATCCATACTAAGGCACTTCTTGCTGCTTGCAATAAAGCTCTCACTGCACATGATCTAGTCCACCAGACCTTGACATCCTGTATCTGCTTTATCTTCTCTCCATTTACCAAAGGAGATAAGGTGTGGTTAAAAGCTCAAAATCTGAAATGAGCTATAGTTCACCTGAAACTCTCTTTCAAATGGGAAGGACCATTTATAATCACAGAAGTCCTCTTCCCAATTATCTATCACCTCTGTTTTCCATCCACATGAAAGATTCACCCTGTGTTCCATGCATTACTGTTATTGCCCTATTACAAAAATGATGTTTATGGAAAGAATTTTCCCACTCCACCTTCAGATCTTATAGAAGGTAAGAAGGAATATAAATTAGAGTAAACATTAAAACATCAAGGTTCCCCAGGTAACTGTCAGTTCCTGATCCAATGAAAAGAGTACTTGGCAGAAGACAACTCCTGGAAATCTGAATGGAACTTGAAATGTTCCCAATCTGCTCTGGAGGAATATAAACTCCTCCATCCTCATTATTTTCCCCCATTTACCTCTTCTCCTTGCTCCACTACCAAGAAACCCCCTTGTCTTCACAAATAACTGCAATGGCCTTCACTGTTGACCAAGGCTTCTGTTCATGCAACACTTCTCTCAACACTCCACCTACTTCCTTATTGCAACTTCCCATTGAGGAAGTTTCTGTTGAGCCCTTGCTCATCTCTTCCTTTTTCTCTATTACTGATACTTGTTTTTCTTCTTTCCTTTCTGCTCTTGCTTCTGAACTACCTTCTGAGGACTTTGTAGCCTTACCCCCTGCTATCTCCATTGGCCTTGCCATCATTGCTCCTATCCCCATTCCTTCTCCTGCTATTGATACTATATTCACTGGTATTCTTAGCATTGATCTTCTGCTCTTGGCCCATGTTCTTTGCTGTGGTGCCCCCTCCCCCGATTATGCCCTTTGAATTATGACTTATGTCATGGACTCCTGCCTGGCTGTCCCTATCAGCTCCCACCTAGATATGTTCTTACCCCTCTGGCTTATCTATCAGATCTACATGCAGCTCCTTTACCTTCCTCTCCTTGCCTCTGCCCTTGCCTGCATCCCCCATGCCTGAGTCTCACTTGCCCAAGCACTCATCACATTCATCCATTATAAGCTCCTCTCCAATATCAAAGTGCTTGCCTACCAACTTGAAATGGGCAAGTTTCTCACTGACTTTAACCAATATATGTGTAAGTTGGCTACCACTCAAGGGTATATATCCTCCACTCCATCAGCATCCTCTTCCCCACTTGACAACAATAAGCTAGCTGCTTTTGAATGAGCTGAAGCTTGGTGGACTGGCCTTCATGGTGATGGTTACCTTTCCCCATTCTATCCTTGATTTCATGAGACCTGTTTCCATTGCTGATACTTGGGCCACATCCGAATTAATTTCCCCTCCTATCAATGTCTCTACTGCCTCTGCTGGACCCTGGACATATCCAAGCTTGTTGCCCTGCTTAATGCCATGTTGTTGATCTCCTTGTCTCCTCCTCCACCTTGTCTTTCTCCCATGGTTCCTCCTGCAATTCCTCTCATGGCTCATCCTGCTCCTCCTGATGTTCCTGCAGCTCACAGGGATCATACCACCACTCTCCCATGGCTTTATTTCCCCCTTCACTTTCTTATCATACCAACAATGACTTCTATGACAATGTTATTAATGAGATTGGCTGGGCCAACATCACCAGCTCCCCCAGGCCCTTCTATAATGCCTTTTGAGGTGTCATGAGTCTTCCATCCCTAGCAGGGGAGTAATGTTACATTTCCTCTTTTCTTTTCCCCTTTTCCTCTTTCCTTGTTTTAGCTTCTGCTCTTTTTGCACCTTGGGTGCTTCCTTGTTCATCATTCAGTAATAGATTCTGCTCTTCCCACATTCTAGCCTTGCCTAGACTGCTCTCTTGTTATGCCCTTGCCTGAGTCTTCTATCTTCCAATCAGCTAACTCATAATTGTTCTATCTCTTTCCATCCATTTCCATATGGATACCTTACTCATTATTTGTCAGCATGATTACACAGTTACTCTCCACTTGAACCTTGTTCATTGTACTATAAAGTAGCATACTTCCTGTTTCCTCTCTCCTTACACTACTTCTACCTTGCAATCTTCTCACAAGTCTTTGCATCTCCTCTGTTCTTGTACCTATGTACCTGAAATTCACTGCTTGTGTCCTGGCACTTATCCAGAGAGTCATCAGCATCTGACTTCAGCACACCCCTGGGAGTATAGCTGGTACCACTAAGGTGTAATGCTTTGTTTATTGCCTTTCACTTATTTTGAGGCTTATCTTCAGTTTGCCTCTTCCACTTTCCACAGCAAGATCTACACCAGTCCCTACCTGGACCTAGTGTAACAACAGTAGCTTGTTCTTCCTTCATTATAATAACATGGCCACATTCAATGACATCATGACCTGGGCTGAAGAATGTATTGTGGAATGTGCTGACAACAATAAGGCGTTGAATGATGCCAAATACACCAAGCACAAGAGGTGCACAAAGGTGAGGAAAGAAGAAGAATAGAGAAGGGCAGAAGAAGCCCAGAAGGCAGCAGAGGAGGCTGCCCAAAGACAGGCCAAAAAGGCTGAGAGGGCCTAGCAGGTGGCAGAGGTGGCTACTCATGAAAATGTAAGTACCATGGTTATTTATCTGAGAGTAGAACAACTGAAGATCATCAGGCAGCATGAGTGCAGGCTCAAATGGGGCCTAGTAATAACAAGGGGAAGCAGAGGGTGAAGAAGACACTGGTGTGCCAGAGATGCAAGGATAGAGGAGTGGAGTGTGAGGTGGGCATGGAAAAGTCCATGTCATGCTTGGCCGGTCAAGAGGCCAAGGCAAGGTGTGAATGTCCAGGGAAGGAGAAACTGGTGCAGAAATGGCAATGAAGGAATGCAGAGGAGAAGCAGCCTGAAAAGAGGACTCACTCAGAAGAAGCAGAAGGCAGTACTGAGCAGGTGGCAGAGGGCTGTCACCTGCTGGTGGCAACCACATGAGAGGTAGGGGGCCAGATGGTATGGGAGATAAGGAGGGAGAACTGGCTGCTAGCATGGCTGGTTGACATCCTCAATCCTGCATGGAGGGTAAGTGGAGAAAATGTGGAGAGTGGGCCAGAGAACAGCAAAGAGGACAAGGTGGTGGGAGAGGTGGCAGAACTCAGGACAGAGGTCTGGAAGGGAGTGGGGAGAGAAGAGGACAAAGATATAATGGTACTAGAGTAGAGTAGTAGTTACTCTAGTTTGTTTTTGTAACAGAGGTCAGGGTTCAGAAATGACCCAGGGGGCCAGGAATTAGAATATAAAAAGGGGCATCAACAACTACTGAAGTGAAGGCTTCATGAGCCTTAAGTGAACAAGTTCAAAGCAAATGCAGAATAAGTCTGGAAAGTAAGGTTTTTGCAAATCACAATAACCTGTCAAGATAAATCTCATGACCAGGCAAGTGGTGCCTTAAGTGGTCATGGAGTAATAAGAAGAAAAAAAGAACAATCAAGAAGGGAATGAAAGAATTAACTAAGTTCCCTAGGGGGATGAGATTAGAGACTAATGTCAAAATGGTCAATTCTGATAGAGTCAGAGAAACTGAAAAGGAATAAAGGGGGTAGAAGCAGAGAGACCTTGGGGCTTCAGAATGATTACCAGAGAGAAGATCAGAAATTAGACTAGAGCCCAGTAGTCAAACAAAGAATCCAAAACAAATGTTAGAAGGGTCAGATCTAGGGTGGGGAAGAAATGGAATTGAGAAAGGTTTTTTATCTCCAAAAGGAACTGAAACATGCTGATTGCCAGTGAGACAGTTCATCATGCAGCTAGGGATTGGAGCTAAATCAGAGTTGGATAAGATTCTGATAAAACAGGTAGGGACAGAAATGTTGAAGACATATTCCATTCCTGATGTTCTTATTCAGTAAGCTTCAATACTGGTCCAATAAACAACTAGCTTCTTATCCCCTTAACAGGGTGGGCCTAATGCAGGCCAAACATCTGGAGTATACAAGGAGGAGATTAGCCAGCTGTATGGTTCTAAATTGAAGAGAAGCTATGCAATTATCAGAAGAACAGGGGTCTGGGACTGGAGACATGGGAGAAGTAGTTGAAGAGGCAGAGCAGACACAATCTGGGGGTTCAGCAGTCAGGGAAGGTGGGGGGTCAGAGCCTGTGGGAGACTGCCTGGTTGTGGACACCATTTGAGAGGTTGGTGGTTACCTTTGCTGAGAGATAAAGGAGCAGAACAAGCTTCTTTGTGATCTAGTCCAGATCAAGCTGGTGGAAGGTTGTTGGGCTAGGTACATTGTGGCAGGGGGACCAGGGGTCATCCCTGTCAACCTCAAGGCTGAGGCTGAGTAGGAGGATGGCAGAGTGGCAGTCAGAGAGGACTTGGAGGAGTGGATGTTCCACTGAGGGTTGCTTGCTGGTCTTACCTCCTGTATACCACAAATGATTATGTATGCCTAACTGGATTGCATATCATTCATGTGCTGCAGCAAGGAAAGGGAGATGAGCTACTCAGGAGAGGGACAGAGACAATTGAAGACAATCAGGGATGGGTGCAGTTGACATAGATAGGGGTTAGTCACTGCACAAGTGATAAGGGTAGTTAGAGGGGGCAATCAGCACAGAGCATGTCTGGTCATTGCATGAAGAGGTAGACAATTGACCAGGTGAGCTGGGCACTGTGGCAGAAGAAACCAGAGATGGAATAAAAAGAGAGAAATGGAGGGAGGTCAGAGGGGTAAGTAATGGAACTGAAAGAAGGGCAAGAGTGCTAGATGACCAGTAGGTTGTGGATTGCTAGGTGTAATCAGCAGTTACTAGTGTGGTCACTAGATGCTATTTCCTCCTCAAGGTCAACATCCAATCATTAACTAGAAGACAGAAAACAAAGGGGCCAGATGTAGCACAAGGCATGAAGCAGAAGGTATCCAGAAGTACCTGAAAAGACAGGAGAAAGGCCAGAAAAAAAGGCCAATCAACAGGATGGACACAGAAACAGGAAGTTCCTAGGGGACACAGGAAAAGCAGAAATATCCCCAAAGGAGAAGGAAAACCCAGGGAAAATGAAAGGACAGATTCCTGGATGACAAATCAGAGGAGGAACAGGAACTGAAGGCAAAGAGTAATGGAGTTGTTGGAACAAGGCCAGAAAATCAAGGGATTCCCAGAGCAAAACAACAGAGGGGTTTGGAGAAGATTCCAAAGAAATAAGCAGTATTTCCAGGAGATGCAGAAGAGCAGAATTGTCTCCAGGTGTCATATCCTGGACCTCTGATCCAAATTCTGACCCCATTCCAATCCAGCTTACAATTGGTCTTCACACCTAGTAAGCCACTCCAGCCCTCTGACTCCCCTCCAGGCAACTCTGGCCCTCCATCACCATTCCAGTCTTCCCCAGCTATGCATGTACACTCCCGCCCCTCAGCATTATATGCTTCCCTGGACTTCTGCTCCCACTCTGCCCATTCTGCTTCCAGTCTATCTCTGCTCCAGTTAAGTATTATCCTAGTTCCCCTTTGTCTGGACCATCCCAATATAACTCCATTACCATTCCTGGTCCATTACTATTACCATCATTGTTACTATTCCTGTTCTGTTCCTGTTCCTTGCTCTCCCCTGTTTTATCCTGTCACCCTTTAGTTTCAGTCTAACATAATTGAACATGGTCTTCCTGACATCTCCATTCATTTCCTAGATATCTAGACATCTTCTTCACTTTTGAGTTTGTACCTGTCTTATTTCATTACACTTCTAGATAGTTCTGCCTTTCTAAGATATAGATACTGTAGTTCTGTATCTTGTACCTCAGTACAAATATCGACAAAAACACCAGAACCCTCTTGTTGTCATCCTCACACTGCACAAGCCCTTGAGCTCACTCTGACCCTCCAGGTTACTCTGGAATACCTCTGAGGCTATGTGATATCCTCAAAGGAGTCATAAAGCCTCACCTCCATGACTAGGCTTGACTCTTCTTGTCCTGCCTGTCCCTTCTGTTGAGCATAGAGACAGCCTTATCACCCACTCCAACATCTATGTAAATCAGGACAATGGAGAAGTGCAAGGATGCACCCCATAAGGTGAAGCTGAGTCCTATTTGACCATTGAAACTCTTCCTAGATTTCCCCAGAATTCTCTGGAGCACCCAGAGTTCTGATCTACCTCCAGTGTCAAGGGTTTCATTTAAAAAAGAGGAACTGGTTAAAAGTATACTTGTCTTGGTATAGGTTTTAACAGTCTCTTTAAGAAGAATGGAAAGTTTTAACACCAGGGAAGGAATATCCAGGGAAAAGAAGCAGGATTCCCAGAAAATGCAGAAGAGCAGAATGTCTTCCAGGAAAAAGAATACCCAGGAAAACAGAAAGATAGGTTCTGAGACAACATACCAAAAAAGTAAGGAAATACCCACAAGCAGAAATGGAGTCATCAGGAAACAATGTCTAAAGAGCAAGGATTTCCTGGGCAAGAGTTGGAGAGAATGGAGAGATGTGGAGATAATTCTGCAAAGCAGGTTTCCCAGAAGGGGACAGAGAGTGCCAATGACAAGGAGACTATAGGGAGGTGGTGCATCAATAAAACAATATAGCACCATACAGAGGAAATCCAAGCAGGGACCTATAACAAACAGAACAAAGCTCAATCAACTGCAAGTAGGAAAAGAAAGAGTAATCACTGCACAGTCATGATGGAAGAGTGAGCTTTCTGGAGAGACAGAAAGGAATGGAGATACCCAGAGAGGGAAAGAGACTTTTGGCATGTGAGATGAAATGCAGGGAGCATATCAGAGTGCAGAGGGAGAGGGGTGGTGCTTCTGAAGCCTGGTTGGTCAGCAAGGTGGGTATATCTTAGCTGTAAGGATAAGGAAACAGATGGTGGGGGTGTCACAGGTGAAGAAAAATAAAGGGTCAAATGCTATAAGTTCAGAGAAGGTCAGAGGCAGACAGAGGTGTCTTCCTGGTAGGCATATCAACAAATGAAACTGGCCTGCTACAGAGAGCAGAGCAAAGCAGAGACAACTGCACACTTAGGCAATGGAGTTGTAACTACCAGATAATGACAAAAAACTGTGGTTTGAGATCAGAGTTAGCTGAGACTGGAGTGGTATGGAGCTATGGAGGGTGTGTGAGGTGCTGGCATGTGTTATCCAGTGAACAGATGAGATACTACTCAATACCTGGGATTAACAGATCACAGTGGGTAAGTTAGTGATGTTCTAAAATCAGTGAATACAAACCATCCAGTAGAGGGTGATGCTAGGCATCAACAGAGTGAATCCAACAGTCTTTGTAGGGTGTGTAAAGATCTGATAGCTTGAGCAGAAGAGGTAAAATCACAGAAAAAGGAGAAGCATTGGAAAGAAGTGGGAGTGGGCAAAAGGGGGTTGAAGTATTGGGGCTTCCAAATCCTAATTAGAATAAGGTACCCAATGGGGGTTGTAATGATTGGAAGTGCACAGAAGTGTGGTACCAGAGGTTAGAGAGACAAGGAGTATAGGTTTAATAGACTTGTCATACTCAGGAGGCCAGGTCTCAAAAGGCTAGAACTAAAGGCCAGAAATGGGTCACCTAGGAGTAGAGAACAGACACAAAAGGTTGATGACCACCTATTGATAATCCTGGAGTAACTTGTCAAGAAAGGGGCTGGAAAACAGCTAGGGAATGCTTAGACTGCAATGGCAAGATCTAGGCATGAGAAGTTGGTCAGAATATTCTGAAGTAATATGGGGTGGTTTTCTATCAAGGATTACCAGGTGACAACAATGTGTCAGAGGACCAGAGTCAGCTGCTGGAAAAGAATGGAAAAAACAGAGGGAGTGGTGCTCATGGGTAGGGAACCATAATCTAAACTCCATTTGAGGATTCATGAGAACTGGTGACACTATATGATAGTAGAGAGTCATAGCTGCTTTGAAGAGCCCAGAGTTGGGAATAGGGGAATACCAGGGTCAGGAGTCAGAAGTTGAATCTAGGTACATGTATCTCAAGCAACTAGGGCCAGTAACTGACATTGTAGAATGTTAGAGTGGCTTGAAGTGACTCAGAAGGTCAGGGTGGTAAGGGGCTTGCATCATGTGAAGAATAGATCAACTTAGGAATTGAATGCCCAAAAGAACACAAGGTTGTAATGGTGTCATTGGAGGTTATAGTCTGACAGATGGTGCAAGGAATAGGTCAAAGTTCTGGAGATCTTGGAGGGATTACCCATAAGTGCACCAAGCATGCAGGTGGTTTGGAGTTGAGTGTTGAGAGATGGTCAAGGCCAATCCTGAAGTAAAGGCTTGGAGAAGTGCAAGTGAGAGTACAAATATACTGGTAAAACTTATACTGTTATAAAGTTGCAATGTACTCTGGGGGTACTCTGAATAACTCCAGAGTGGATGGGGCTTGGCTTCACCTTATATGGTGCACCCTTATGCTAGTACTGGGTGCCCCAATTTATGGAGGGGTTGGAAACTATCAGGGGTTCAGAATAGGCTGTAGGGCTTTTCCCAACAAGAGGTATGATGTCAAGTTGTGGAGTAAGTTATGAGACTTAGGATAGGGCATGACATCAAGTCATGAGGCAGGAGGGATCTGAGAAGATCATAACATTGTGTTATGGTTGATATTCCAACTCAAGTACAAGATACAGAGTTTCAGTACTTATACCTCAGGAAGGCAGATTATCTAAGGAGGGAATAGAGATATGAAAGGAGTTGTCTCATAAGTGAAGCAGGTGCCATTGCATCCTGGATATGAATGGAGATATCAGAGAAGACAATGTTGAATAATGTCAAACTGAAACTAAATGATGACAGGGAAAAGCACAGCACAAAGAAACAGGAACAGGAAGTGAGGTTGGAGAAACTATAGAGTTGTATCAAAATGGTATGGAGTTAGTATAGGTACAGTTAGAAAAAATCATTAGATAGGAGAAGATGGAGGTAAAGGAAACTAGGAAATATTAGCTTAAAGCATGAAAGCAACCAGAGTTGCACCAGAGACATAGCAGAGTTGGCCTGTTGGCATGGGATGTGACATATACCCAGTATGAATATACTGTTAAAACCAGTTTCTTTCTGAACAAAACCCTTAATGCTGAGGAAAGGTTATAATTCCAAAGGGATCTAGGAAGGATATTATTGATTGAATGGGACTCAGCTTCACCTTATGTGGTGTGCCCTTGCATTTTCTAGTGTCCTAATTTACATAGATGTTGGAGGTGGGTAAGAGAACTGTCTTGGTGCTCAATAGGAGGAACAGGCAGGATGAAGAGAGTCAAGCCTAGTCATGGGGGTGGGACCCTATGACTCCTTCAAGGATATCACTTGGCCCCAGAGGTTCTCCAGAGTAATCTGGAGGGTCAGAGTGAGCCCAAGGGCTCAATCAGAGTGAGAACAAAGACAAGGGGGTGCTTATGTCAATATTCATACTGAGATACAAGATACAAAACTACAGTACTTATACCTCAGAGAAGCAGAACTATTTAGGAGTGTAGTGAATTAAGACAGGTGCAAACTTAGAAGTGAAGCAGATGTCTAAATATCTAAGAAACAAATGGAGATGTCAGAAAAGACAATGTCCAATCATGTCAGACTGAAACTGAAGAGTGACAGGATAAAATGAGGGGAAGCAAGGAACAGGAATGGAACAGGAATAGTAACAATGATGGTAACAGTAACTAAGAGCAGGAATGGTGATGGAGTTATACTAGAATGGTTTGGAAACAACAAAATTGAACTAAGGTGGTACTTAACTGGAACTGAAATAGAACCAGAAATGGAATAGGGTGGAGTGGGAGTGGAGGCCTAGGGGAGCATATACTACTAAGGGGTGGGAAGCATACATGCATAGCTAGGGTGGACTGGAATGGTGATGGAGGGCTGAAGTTGCCTAAAGGGGAGTTAAAGGGCTAGAGTAGCTTACTGGGTATGAGGACCAGTTATAAGCCAGGTCAGGATGGGGTCAGAATTGGGTCAGAGGTATAGGATATGACATATTCCCAATAACCATGGACCAGCAGAAATAAATGAATAAATGGTTGAAAGACAAATGTATGGCCAAGTATCTACTTACCCAGCAAATTCCTGACTCAACTGCTTTGTGTGTCCAAAAGCAAATGAGCATCACTGGAATGTGGAATGAGATAATGAAGGAATATATAGAGAAGGGAGTATATGCACAGACAGACCTGCATATGCAGTTTCTGTACTCAAAGCTGACCAAAGGAGGTGACATTTACCAGTTCCTCAATGGATTGTGAACTAAATGGGAAGACTTAGTGGCCATTGGTGTCATGATTGATGAAATGGATTACCAGTCTACCATTATCAAATCTCTTCCGAATTCACTTGCCAATTTTGCCTTAAGTTAACTTACTTTAGCATGGCTTTTTAGCTCCATGAAGACTCTAGACCCAGACACCCTCATTTCAGTTATTATGGAGAAAGCAGAGTGCCAAAAGGCAAAAAATCCACATTAATTCGATGAAAAGAATCATGATAGGGACAAGGCCATGGCTATCAACTCATTAGTACATTTATGCAGACAAAGTAGAGGGCAGCACACCACTAAGGGTGGGTGTGGGAGCTGGAGGCATAATCTGCTGAAATGCTGGGAATGTGGCTCTATAGAGCATTTAGCAGCATTCCATAAGAAGAACAGTGGTGAAAAGAAACCTACTGCAAGCAATGTCATTAATATTGTGAATAAAGACACTAACTTAGAATATGGTGTTTTTGGTATCCTGGATAACTCTAGTGATGAGATGCTGACCCCTAGCTTGTTGCCTGAGGAGTCAGAAGATGCAAAGAATAATGATAACATACCAGATTGGTTCTCTGTCACTGATGAAGACATTTTTGAAGATGTCTGGGATCTGGAGGAGGCTAGAGCACTGCTAGTCAAGGATAAGGTGTCCATTGATTGCACTGCCCCTAATGAAAACCATGAAAACATCACTATGAAGGCATATGACAAGCATACTCACTCTTGCCAAGTTAAACTCTTTAATTCAGGATTAACCTGCCATATTTCTCCTTAGCACAACCATTTCAAAAACTTCAGGACTATTCTGAACAAATTGTTTACTGCTGCAAACCATCAGACATTTGTCACAACTAGTGTTGGTGACATGGTGATTGAGATATCAAATGGGTATGACTCAACTAAACTACAACTTACTAAAATATTATTCTCAACTGAGATCAGATACATGCAAGTGTCAATTGGCTGTCTTGATGAGCTTGAGCTCTCAACCACATTTGCAGAAGGCTTCTGCACCATTCACAGATCAGACAGTGAAACAATTGGCAGAATACCATGCATCTCCAAGGGCTTGTACCATGTCATGCACAACCATGACACCACAACCACTGCTAGTGAGACTGTGACAGTCATGGAACTGCACCATTAATATGGGCATATTGCTCCCTCCATTGCTCAAAGCCTAGTGGAAAAAAAACTGGTCAGTGGTTTGAAATTCAATATAACAAAGAATGAAGGCACTTTTTGCAAGTTGTGTGTATATGCCAAAGCAACCCAAAAGCCCATTGTGAAGGTTCATGAGGGAAAGCATGCAGCATTGGTCAGTGCACTCATTTGGTCAGATATCTGGGAGCCTGCCCCAATTGCAGCCTTGGGTGATAAATGATATTATGTAACATTTACTAATGATCACTTACAACTCACTTACCTGTATTTTCTCTGCCAGCAGAGTCAAACCTTTAAAGCCTACCAGTTTTTCAAGGCTTGGCTCAACCAGTAGCTAGCTATAAAGATCAAACTACTTGTCATATCCCACATTCCGGACCCAATTCCAGCCCAGCTTACCTCTATTTCTCATGCCCAGTAAGCTATCATAGCTCACTAACTCCTTTCACAAACCTCCAGTCTTCCACAACCACTCCCTGTATATCTGCATCCCTCTTACTCTTTCCTATATACTTACCACTGAATCCTCCACTTCCTTCCACTTTCACTCCACTCTTAGTTCCACCTTCCCTTAATGCCTTATTACTTAATTTACCTTAGTACTTCTGATCTTTCCGGGCCTTTCTGCCCAAACTTCATTCCTATTTTCACTCTTATCTCTTGTATCTGTTCCCTGCTCCTTCTGATTCCCCTGCCATCATTTAGTTTCAGCTTGACATTATTAGACATTGTCTTCTCTGACATCTCCATTCATATCCAGATTGTATTGACACTTGTCTTTCTTCTGAGACAACTTCCTTTACATCTCTTCTCCTTGCTTAGACACTTTCACTACTCTGGAACTATAAGTACTATAGCTCCTGTAAGGTACTGTAGTTCGAATATCAACAAAAACACCCCCTTTGTGACTTTATCCTCACTCTGTCCAAGCTTTCCAGCTCACCCTCTGTCCCTCTGGGTTAATCTGGAGTACCCCAGGCCCCTAGGAGCTCCCTAAGGAGCTCCAAAGGGGCCACTCTCATTTAACTGGGCATGACACTTCTTGTCTTGTCTGTCACCTTAGTCAAGTTATGAGACAACTCTTCTCTATATCATCAATCATTCTGAAATTCAGGACACCATGAGCATGTAAGGGCATGCCACATAAGGTGAAGCCAAGTTTTGTCTGCATTTGACCTTCTCTGGGAACTTTCTTCAACCTTTTCCAGATAATCTCTGGACTTCTTCAGAAGCCTTCAGAACTATGTCATCACCATGGGCCAAGTTGCATGGAGGCACTCATGCTCAACCTTTGTTATTGGGAGTCCCACTTATCATTCATGAAGATAAGAGTTTTGACACTACTCCATTCTAACCATGGTGGTGAATATTAAGGAAAAGAATTCATCATGTATCTGCATCATCAGGGAATAGTTCAATATTTCACTGCACTCAATACTTCCCAGCATAATGGCATTGCTGAGTGGCTTAATCACACCATTCTTGAACATTTTTATGCATTACTTCATGCTGCAAGCAGTCTGCTAAAGTTTCTATGGGGTGAGGCTGCATGGCATGTCATTTGGCTTAAAAATAAGACACCTACCAAAGTTCTGGATGGCCTGATGCCATATGAAGTTGCTTTCAGGTGGCAGCCTGATCTAAGCAGCATCCAGGAGTGGAGATTCATGGTTTATGCATAAACTGCACACAAAGGTAAACTGGGCTGGAAAGTTAATAAGGTCCACTGGATGGGGGTTGATAATTGATCCACCAATGCTTACTATGTCTACTGGCCAGCCAAGTAGATCATTACTGTCAAATACAATGTTTATTAACATGAGGCATGCTGTGCCATCAAGAGGGAGGATGATGTGACTCCAATTGAAGCCAATGTTATAAACATGCCATTACCTAACCACCAGGCTTGTGCCACTGTATCCCAGCCATTGCCATTGACTCCACAAGGCACTTTCACTACCCCCTATTCAGATATCACCTTCTAATTCAGCCTCTATTACCCTATCTCACCCTAAATGCATTCACCAACCCTCTTAACATGTCCTTGACATCATTCACAGCAAGGCTACTGATCCAATTCCATCTCATGGCATTCAGCTCCCTGACCTCATAAATGAAGTGACTTAAACTGAGCCAGACCCTGATAGTGGTTCCACCATCTTAGAGGGAGAGGATATAGCTGATGAAATACTTGCAGCAGATGCTTACAATGATAATGTTGAACTAGTTCTTGTCCTAAATGATACTATTGCCAAGGCCAAGGCTCTTGAACCTGCCTTCCTTGTCAAGGCAAAATACCATCTGGACTGGCTGCTATAAGAACAGGGCATCAACAAAGAACTTGCTATGTTGTGCAAAGCAGGCACTTGGAAACTCGTCAACCCACCTTACAGCACCAACATCATAGGTTCCAAGTGGGTTTTCCATGCTAAAAAGGATGCCACAGGAATTATTGTATGCTATAAAACACATCTTGTCACACAAGGATTTTCACAAGTCCCAGGCATTGATTATTTCAACACATATGTACCAGTTGCCAAACTTGCTTTGATCTGCACTGTTCTTGCTCTTACCACATGCCTCAACCTTGAGCTACACCAAATTGACATCAAGGAAGCCTATCTCAATGGAGAGCTCAGGAATAAAGAATGCATTTACATGTGACAGCTGCCTGGATATGCTGATTCCATTTACCCTCACCATGTTTGTAGATTGCACAAAATGTTCTACAGACTCAAACAAAGCAGTTGCCACTGGTATCAAAAACTAGTCAAGGTTCTAGTTAAGGCCCTTAGATCAAACAGTGCATAGTTAATCAAGCTGTTTTTGCCAAATGTAATAAGGCATCTCTTCTCATAATTGTCATATACATTGATAACTGCACCATAGCCACATCAACTCTCACTCTTATTTAGGACCTCAAAACACAAATCTGCCAGCTCATTGAGATCACAGACCTTGAGGAACTCCACTAGCTTCTGGGGATCAAGGTAACCCATAACCATGATAATCACACCATATCTCTTTCCCAATTCTCATACCTCAACTCTATCATCCATCACTTTGGATTTTCATATCCATGGAAACCCAAATAAAATTAACCACCACTCAGTCCCTCTCCACCAGCACTGAATATGCAGCCATGCAGCATATCCCATACTGCAAAGCTGTTGGCTCTCTCATGTATGCAGCTCTTGGAATCCAGCCTGATATATCATATGCTGTTGCCACTATCTTATACTTCACAAGCAATCCTGGCATGCTGCATTGGGATGCTGTTCAATGCATTTACAGGTACCTACTTGGCACTAGGGACCTGCACCTCACATATGGTGGTACTGAGAAGATACTACAGGGATATATGAATGCTAATGGGAGTATGGCAGAAGATCACAAGGCCATATCCAGGTATGCTTTTCTTCTTGATGGAAAAGCTGTGTCCTGGGCATCAAAGAAGCAGGACATTGTATCCCTTTTGACCACAAAGAGTGAGTATGTCATCATTACACATGCTACTAAGAAAGCCCTCTGGCTCTGCTCTTTTATCACCAAGATTTTCACTCAGCACACCAATCCTATCACCCTTTTTTCTGACAACCAATCTGCTATTGCCCTTGCTCACAATCATCAATACCATGCACATACCAAGCATATTGACATTTATTTTCACTTTATTTGCTAAATCATTGATAATGGAAAAATCCATCTTTATTTTTGTCCTACTGCTGATATGGTCACTGACACTCTCATCAAAACTCTTCCATCCCCAAAGGTCAAGCACTTTGCTGCTGGGCTTGGACTTTACATGGCTTAAGGGGGAGTATTGGATTATCAAGCACACATGTAGCCAGAAACATAACATGTAGCCAGAAACATAACATGTGCCATACTGAGTAGGTATGCATGTGGGCTGCAGCATCACATGCCTGGGATGCATCACAGTCCCATCCATTTCCCTTGTTACCATCTTGCATATGTACTTTATTTTTGTTTCTTTTGTGTTTTAGTCTGGCAGCTTTACAAATGCTGCTATTACATTGATTATAGAATACATCAATATCAGTATATATAATGTGTTATAAAGTGATACTCCTGCACTAGAATCAGTCACATGACATCATATGATTGTGCACAAGGAATCCCAAATTCAGCTTAACCCTAGTCTGTGGTCTAGTTCCTTTAAAAGTATTTATTATTCCTTTTCCTCAGCAGTGGTCATGTGATCATAAGTCACCTGACAGGGATCTTCCTGGGATCTTCCCTGGAACTGCCCTTATCTCCTATCTCCATGGATCTTATCTAGATCTTATTTAAATCTGGATCTAATCTTAAATGCATTTGTAACAGATCTGTAGATTGGATCTCATCTGTGGCAGAGATCCCCGGCCTCATGGTGCAAGCACCTCTGACCCTGCATTCCATTCTTAGTCTTCTCTTCCATTTCTTCATATCCATACCTGCCCTTTGCTAGCATTTTTTAATCTTCACTTCATGCTTCCATTCTTTCTTATCTATAGGATTTAGGATTACTTCCCTTATTAGGTAGCACTGTACTTAGTAAGCAGACCCCTTGTGCAATATATAAGGGGCAAGGTAGGCAGGACTGGATCCCCAGTCTTGCTCACTTGAGCTCTGATTTAATCTTGCATCTGAGAGATCACCTCTTTTACAGATTATCCATAAGATAATGCCTCTATAGCTTTCACAAGTAATCTATGCTTGGCTCATTCACATTTCTATTGCCTAGTTCAGAGCCACTAGTACAAAAGCCCTTTAATAGAAGAAGGCACTTATCAAGGAGCCCTTAGATTAGAGTTAGAAGTAGTTTAGCATATTTGCTTGTGCTTCATAATGTACCTGCTTAGTCTGGAACACCTCAGTCCATTGTCTTGCACATGACTAAGATAAGCTTTCTACTTTCCTATACTACTTACTTGAACTTACTTGTCCATAATCTTCTTTTAATAGGTATATATAAATAATACAGTCCATTGTCTTGCACACAACTGAGTCTTCTTGTTATGGTATTAATCTCTGAGCAATGCTTTCTAACCCTAAACAATGTACAGCCTTGAGAGAGTGCATGAATTTGATGTCAGATTTGGATTAAATAGAGGAATATGATGACTTAGAGGGAGGGTTAACCTCTAAGGAGCCAGACTGCCTAAAAGCCAATATATTGGCAGAGAATGGTATAAATAACAGGTAATTAAGGCTAGAGAGCCTTAACCAAGGAACTATCTACTATATATACTATCCAGAATGGTGCACAGACCATTAGAGCAAAGAACTATGTAACTAAATAAGGGAATAGGGCATGGGGTGTGCTAACTGAGATTATAACCAATGGGCCATGCAGTAAGGGTATGTATTAGGAAGAGGCTATGTGAAATGGAAGGTCAGGGTTCAGAGTAAGCAAAGATTAAACCATGCCCTTAGCTATGAGGCCAAGGAGATCCCATCTAGAGATCTGCCATGATTGTATCTGACCCTTATCTGGATCAAGATCAGATTCATTGAAAATACAAATTAGAAGATCAATCTGTTATCTAAGATACTAGGTCCAACCATAAGTATTGCCCAAACCCAAGGGAAACTCTGAATAAACAACTTAATCATATCCTAGAGTTTATCCTTGTTTTGGCATAGAAGTCTCACAGTCATGTGATTGTCATGTGACTCTTCTGCTAGTGAACTGTTTGTTTGTAACACTATTCTCTCTTCAAGGGCAAAACTCCTTGATTGCCAGTTAAGCTTTCTTCTAGCTTCTTGCAATCCATTATTACAGTATGGTGTTATTGTCTCTGAAACTCCAAATATAAATAAGAAAAAGAAAAGAGAAAGATTGGCATAGGCCAAGAACTCTGAGAATTTGAAAAGCATGAAAAAGTACTCTTTCTTGAATAAATACTTGAACTTCTGTGTCATTCTTTATAATTGATGATATCTTCTTCTAAAAGAGGGGGTTTACTACATTCACCTATTATCTCTACTATCCCCTTTTTAAATTTCATTGTTCTAATGAAATACACATTTGAATGAGCATGTGATTTCAATGCAACAATTACTTTCATTTGGAAAAAAAAATCAACAAATTTAATACTTGAATTCTTCTTTACTCTTCTTGTTTGATACTGGCATGTTTTAACCAGGCTTCTTGCTTCAACAAATCTCAAATCAACTGAATAACTGAGTGGTGAATTGTTGAATGAACAAGGATTGCAGAATTAATGAAATAATAATCTAGAAGTTTGATATGCAGCTTCTAGCATTACTGCCTCTGAATCTCTGAAATAATGTTACAAGCAAACAACTTGCTAGCAGAAAAGTCACATGACAAGCACATGACTGTGAGACTTATATGCCAAACAAGGAATAAACCCTAGGATATGGTTAAGTTGTTCTTTCAGAGTTCCCTTGAGGTTTGGGCAATGCTTATGGTTAAATCAAGTATCTCAGATGACAGATCAATTTCCTGATCTATATCTCCAATGAATCTGATCTTGATCCAGATAAGGGTCAGATGCAATCATGGCAGATCTCTAAATGGGATCTCCTCAGCCTTATGGCTAAGGGTATGATTTAATCTCCACTGACCCTGGATCCTAACCTTTTATTCTACATAGTCTCTTTCTGATATATTTCTTATCCACATGGCCCATTGGTCATACTCTCAGTAAGCATGCCCTATGCCCTACTTCTATTTATAGTAGTTCTCTATACCCAGAGATAGTCTGTGCACTAGCAGGATAGGTATAAATACTTAGTAAGATATAGTACTTAGCTCTTAGCTTTGACCACTTTGTTATTCATACTGCTCTCTAGTTCTCACTTCTAGTTAGTCACCAATACAGTGGCTTTCTCTGGATACTAGTGTAATGGCTCCTCATGGCTTGCTATCTTGAGTAATCACCATCCTCTTCATTCTATTCCAACTGAAACCAACACTAATACCAATGTACCCTTTTAAGGCTATACCATTTAGGGTTAGAATGAGTTATACTAAGTCTGACACTGTAACAAATAAAACCTTTTAAAGTCTTGCTAAGGACTCAATCCATTGAAGATATTTGATCTTGATAACTTTCTAGACTCTTGCAGAGGTATGTCTGATAATCTTCTGACTTTTTCTACTTGCAATGAGTACTATCTTGATTAATTCTTGACAACTTTCATTGCAGAGGTATGTATGTTTGATTATCTTCCAAATTTTTACACTTGCAATTAATTGCTTATCTTCTTTAGACCTATATTCATAGTTTGAAGTCATTGCAGACTAAGGGTTTCTCAAAAGAACCCATAACACTGAAACAGTTTCAAGTTATGCTTAGGACTCTTGACAACTCAAATACTAAATCTTTCAGTTACTCACCTAGATAACTAACTGCTCCCATATGGAGACTAACTGCATTGTCATTAGCTTTCACTTACTTAACCTTTTTTTTCATCTAAACTCTGAAACAATAGTTTAAGGTCATCTCAGTCTGATCTTGATTAACTTTCTTTTCTTCTTTCTTGATAACTTTGAATTACAATTCAGTTCCTGGGTATGGAGAGAGCCATTGAAACTACTTGCATCTACTTTGTCACCTTCAATGGATAGCTCCATAAATAAATAATCTCTTCTTTTCAATGTAAATCTTCTCACTTTTCTATCTTCCCAAGATTGAGCTCAAGATTGCTAAACAAGATCCTTGACAAAATAGTCATTAGCTTCCTCATCAAATACTTCATTGCTCTTTAATGCCCAATATACAATGCACAAAACTAGATGGCACTGCAATTTCTTTTTTAACTTGTACTTGCTGACTTTCTTTCTGGAATTACTTTTGATAATGCAGATGTAGAACTGCCTCTGAAATAGTTTTAAATCATTTTGGATTCTTGCAAACTCCTTGCAATCACTTTCTACTCAGAGGTAAATCTCCTTTCATCTGGCAATACTCATTCAACTCTGAAAATAACTTTTCTCAACACTGCTTTTCTTTGTGTCCACAGTGATAATCACTTCTCTTCATGTCCATGGCTGAATACTCATCTTCCTTGTGCTTGACTATTTTCTCCATCAAGCAGTCTCTGAAATGAAAAACCACCAAATTATGTTCTTTATCTGGCAATCTTCTGTATAGCTTTTTCAAGTGTTGAACTTCTTCATTATCCCCTCTTCAGGTGTGTCTTCTATTAGATAGACTTTTTTTAACTTTGTCTCCATTCAGTTACTCAATGGACTAAACCACCCAAATTTCCTGATAGAATTCTCTTGAATAACATTCTTGCTCAGTTAAGCTTTTCTAATTTCCTGTGAATCAAAACTCCAAAACTTAAAGAGTAAACCATCAAATGTCCTCCCTATCTCCAAAATATCCAAGTTTTAATGAGATGGTCATTATCATCAATCTTCTTCAAATTCTTCTGAATTCTTCTCCATAGTACTTGAATCCTTGTTTTCACTTTCTACTCAGTTTTTAACCCTTTCATCTGTGTACTTTGAGACTTGCTTTCTTATTTCAGCTACTCCCTTTCTACTCATCAAGGCCCTAGATGTGACCTTAACTTTTGTCTGATTTCACTTACTCAAAGACTCTGATAGTTTTATGTCATCTTAGACCTATATAGTTTATAGTTGTTATGGACTCCTCTTGATAAAGGATCAAGGATTGATATAACTTTTGATCAGAGTAAATCTTCACATATCCTCCCAATTAGCTAGATGTCTTCATTGGTCATGATTATTAATCTTTCTTTCTAGTCTTGATACTTGATTCTCAATCTGTTTCTTTATTTATAGACATTACAGTCTGAAAACCTAAAACCAAAACTTCCACTGCAATGATTATTCTTGGTCTTGTTTTAATTCTTCCTTATACCAAGGCTTCTTTGATCAACTTTATCAAACTCTTTTTTCAGCAGCTTCTATTCTGATTCTTCAATCTTTCTTATATCAATTGATAACCTGGCTAATGAAATGCAATCTTCAAACATCCCTAGATGTGAATGCTCAAAGTCTCCAAAGAACAATTATTCTTCTACTTTTCCCTAGACAATCTAGTTTGCAGCTAAGCCTTTATACTATCAGTACTTTTTCAAAAAGACAGTTTAATGATAGACTTCTGATATGATCAATGTTTTCAACTTGTTTATTCTATCAGAGAACTTCCAGAGGTTTCTGATTTTGCACATTCTATATGTGATGTAGAGGATTTGCAGTGAGTATCCACAATTGAACAATATAATGATTTTCCCTAGAGCTTCTAGTTTGTGACTAATATTATAACTGTAACACCAGCACTTCAAATCTTTTATGCTGCTCACTACACTACTCACATTACCATGGAAATCACACTCCTGATATAGGATATACATTGATAACCCTACTCTATGGTTTGTTTTCTTTTTACAAGTATACCTTACCCCTAGGGTTCAGGGTCTAGATCTAGGGATAAATCTCTGATACATCTTCCAATCTCATCTGATCTCAAGGATCACCAATTGGATTTGATTGTGACAGATCTTTAGATACATCTCCTCAGCCTCCTAGCTTTGGTTCCCTTTTTATATCTATTGATCCTGACCTTCTATTTCATTTCCATTCACTTCTCTTCCATTCTTCCACATCTGCATGGCTTCCTGCCATACTCATTAGTAAGTATGCCCTATGCCCAGTTTCCTTTTACATATGAGTTCCCATACTGGTGTCCATAGCCAACATGGTCTGTGTACATTGGTTGGCAATATATAAGGGGGCAAACAGGGTAGTCAAGACTCTCTAGTCTTGATTACTTGTATAGCTTACCACTTCTTAGAATCCTCTACTCTCTTCAATGAGATATTAAGATCATTCTACATGAGTCACATATGCAGTCTATCTTCAAGTCCTTCTACAGGATTCCCTTCTGGTTGTCCTCTCATCTAGCCTCTAGAATTAGGTTTCCAGTCCATATGTTCCTTTCTTAGTCTCAAGTCTAGGTTTAGCCTCTGAGGGTTCTGAGTCATAACAACTAAGCCTTTCACCTTTTGATACTTTGTCTACATGATTAAACAAGTGACAATAGTCTATAATGATTTTGCTTTTATAACAATTTGGCTAATTGATTTCAATATTTAGTAACAAGAATTATATGACACCCATAAACTGCAGCAAGAGAGGATGGGCACTAGATGATATCCAATATGAACCATAGTGGCCAAAAGGCTTGTATCCACACAAAAGCATCCTAAGGCATTCCCTAGAACTAAAAAAATAGATAGTTTTAAGATGTGTCTAGATTTTAATAAAGATTAGATTTCCCTGGAATATTTTATCAAGAGTTGCTCAGCTCTCTAATGACATTAGATATGCTGAAACCTTTTAAGGACTTGCTCAGGTCCCAATGTTGATGTCAATTTAAAAGAACAAAGTGAAAATTGCTTCATTATATGATTTCAGTCTGTATTTTTTCTTTATCTATTCAAGGACAATGTCAACAGGTTCAGTGTAAAGTACACTCACATCCAATCAAGTATTGGTAGCCTTAATCAAGTGTTATGGTGTTGATCTCTGAGTAACACTTCCTAACCCTAAACAATGTCCAGCCTTGAGAAAATGCATGGATTTAGTGTCAGATTCAGATTGAATAGAGGAATATAATAACTTAGGGGGAGGGTTAACCTCTAAGGAGCCAGACTACCTGAAAGCCAATATATTGGCAGAAGATGATATAAATAACAGGTGATTAAGGCTAGGAAGCCTCAACCAAGAAACTACCTACTATATATACTATCCAGAATGGTACATGGACCATCAGGGCAAAGAACTATGTAACTAAATAAGGAAATAGAGCATAGAACATGCTGACTGAGATTATAACCAATGGGCCATGTAGTAAGGGTGTGTATTAGAAAGAGGCTATGTGAAATGAAAGGTCAGAGTTCAGAGTAAGTGGAGATTAAACCATGCCCTTTGTTACATTGTCAATGTCGGTTGATAAATAATAAGACAAACAAACCCAAACAAGGGCGAAGCAAAAGATGATAGTGATAAAGGGAATAGGAGTCACTAGTGAGGCCACCTGCAGTAAAGATACAGGTGCTCAAAACTGGGGCTTGAGACGTGCTAAGGCTACAGTATTTATATGGTACAGAATGGCACACAGACCAAGACCCTGATGGGAAGATTCCCATAGACCCTGAGGCACCATTAAATGGAAGAGAAGCACTCATGAGGATAGCCAATGGCTAAAAAGAAGCAAGGCCTTTAAAATGAAAGAACAACAGAAATGAAAACAAGGCTAAAGACATGAGGCTAATCCTATGCTCTGGGTCTAGACCTGTCATGTGACCCATCACATGCCTAGATAAGATAAAAGATTAGATAACCATGTGGAAAGATAAGATAAGATCATGTGATCAGAAAAATGAAAAAGCAAACTATAACACCCTTAGCCATAAGTGAAATGCAACTTCTTGATGCATTGACCTAAACCTAAACTCCTAGCCTTGAAGTATGCTGACTGATTCCTAAGTAGTGCCTTTGAACTTAGAAATACAAGAACTAGGCAAAAGAGTAGATGAAAAATAAAAGCCAAGGAACTTGTAGAACTGGAAGATTCAAGTGCACAAGACTGGGAAAACCCAGACTTGAGCCAACCTCTTTTTATATTG
>JBBPKN010000763.1:0-29287 GCA_038089275.1 Pulveroboletus cf. rosaemariae
TAGAGAACATAGAGAAAATGCCAAACTTTGTTTTGGCAAATGAAGAAGCCTGGAGGGGATCTCAAGTAGATCTCTTCCTTCAATTTGCCACTGAGAAAAGCTGATTTTACATCAACTTGGTGAATCTTGAGGTCATATTGCACCATGGAAGCTAGAAGGAACTATATTATAGCAAACTTGGTAACTGGTGTAAAGATATTGAGGTAATCTAGTCCATACTCCTTTGTATTTCCTTTTACCACTAATTGGGCCTTATATCACTTAATCTCATCACTTGATCCATGTTTGATCTTGAAAATCCATTTAAAGTCAATAATTTTGCAGTTAGATAGTTGATTAATTTCTTTATATAGTTTGATTTTCTCAAAGGCTTTCAATTCAGCTTCCATTGTGGCATGTCATAAGTTACCATCTGGGTGGTTTATGGCCTCATGGTACATAAGCAGCTCATCAGAACTTTTGTATAATGCCTTGTAGACTATGAAAGCTCCTTTATCTAGATCTTCTGTTAGAATATACCATTTTTATTTTTTACATTTCTTTCTTTCACTATATCTTTGGCAAAGATAGCTAGTCTCATTGCAATAGAACAGGTAACCTACAACAAGACCTCTAGATAGACACATAGATATTTAGAGCTTATGCTTCCTTGTTTATAAACCCAGCATATTTAGAGTACTTTAGATTAGGCAGGATCCTATGGTCCATGCACTGTAGAATAGAAATAAGCAACTTTGGGTGTGGCTAGAACTTTCAGTCTAGTGCACTTGAAGGCCTCTGGATCTTCCCTTAATGTTGTCTCCTTGACTCTTTTCTTCTATCTACCTTGCCAGGCCAGCTCTGCCTTGTCAAACTGAGCAGTTAAGTATCCACCAAGGCATTCTTCAGCTATTGGTTGGTTGGCAGCAGATGTGCCACATTATCTTCCATGTCATATGTTGCATAGTTATTAGTCTCAGCCAGTATTGATAAGTAATTCTAGGCAGTCTCTGGCTAGTGTTGATTTATCTGACTTTTCTTCTTGTGGTAAGCATTTATCAGAAAATGATTGTTATAATCTTACCTTGGTAGATAACAGACTTGCTATGATCTATATAGCTCAGATATTAGAATGGAAACCAGATATGGAAATACTGGTGCTGGGATCTTGGGAATATATTTGGACTGTGAAGACATTAAGCTGTTGGAGTATGCATCAGATTCATCCCTCTGACTTTGCCTTGAATGCATGGATATTGTTATATTCTCAGCTCTAAGATAAGCCTTTTAATTCTAACCTTGAGTAGGTACCAGATTCATAGTTGAATTTGAATTGAATAGATAAATAGACAAAGTGGAAATACTCAGAGTAGCAAGTTCTGAGAAGCCAGAATACAAGTCATTAGATAGGTCTGCATTGCAAGCACCAGCTAAGATATGATTGGAGTAAGGATAACAAGTGGTTAAGGCTAGGGAGCCTTAACAAGGAACATACTAGCTACTTATACTAATTCCAACCATATACAGACCACCCAGTAAACCCAGAACAATACTAAATAAGAAATGAGGGTATAGGGTAAGGGTAAAGGATATAATCAAAGAAGTCATGTATTATAATACAATTTTTCATTTTTTTAATCATGTGATCTTATCTTATCTTTAACACATGGTTATCTAATCTTTATCTTATTAGAATATGAGATAAGTCACAAAATAGAGTTTAAACTCTAGACATAGAATTAATCTTATATCTTCTTATCTATTGTTAATCTCTATTGTGCTTCTTTTTAGCCATTGATTATTCTTGTAGATGTTATGGTGTCCTTTCAGTACACTGTGCAGATGGGCTGTAAACCCTAATCCAGTGTCTCCTTGGGGTTGTGCTGGTGTCAAAGTCAGTGTCAATATGAAGAATAAAAGGATAAGATATATAGGCCTGTTACTAAAGGTGAATCAGGACTTAGAGAGGGAGAATGCTCAGGGTAGCTAAGCCTGAGGAGCTGGTTCCAAACACTAGCTTGTCTATTGAATGCCTAGATGGCTAAACAAACAAAGTGCTCAAAGCTGGGGAGCTAAGAGCTACATGGATGGCCTATTTATACTATCTAGAGTGGTGCACAGACTATCAAGCCTGTCTGGGATAAGTACTAATATGGAAACCGGACATAGGGTGAGGGTAAAGGGTATGACTAAATGGCCATGTGTATCAAGGGACTAAATGGAAGAGAAGTAATAGAATGGAAGAGAAGACTTTAGAGTCAACAGATATAAAAACAGTATCTTAGCCTTGAGACCAAGGAGATCCCATCTGGATCTCTGCCACAGATTAGATCCATTAATCTAGATCCAGATCTAAGATCCAAGATCAGATATTATCTAGATTAAATCAGGAGATACCATTATCTGAGATCTGCTGCTAATCCTATGCTAACTCTTTAATCAAGGTATACTTTGAATAAAACTAACCATAGCCTAGGGTTTGGCTCAATCTGGCATAGGAGTCTCACAGTCATGTGCTTGTCATGTGACTCTTGTGCATCTGAACTGTTCATTCATAACAGTAGATACTTCTTTTCCTTTCAATTCTCATATAGAATCCTCTTCTATTAGAGTTCTTGATCTGTGCATAATATAAAGACATATATAAAGAATCTGTTATGGGTTCTGACTAAACCAAGAGAAAACAACCTTGAAAAGTACCCATACTAAAGAAAACAAAGAACTGGCAGTTTAGCAAGCACAAGAGAACAATTGCTTTAAACTGGAAAACTGGTCTATGCTCTTGCCCTTCTTTATATACTGCTATTTACTGTGCATGGACCAGGCCATGAAAAGTACATGAGATAGCTAGTGTACAAAGAACAAAGCTAAATAAGAAAATAGGGCAAAGGGAAACTAAATAGAAACCAATGGCAGATAAAAAGTAGAGAGTAAAAAGAAAGCAAGGCAGCAATAAGATATAACATTAGAGAACTAGGCCATGGCATCATAAAAGGCTATACTACAATGAGGTAAAAGGCTAGACCAGGCTAAATCAGAATACATGGCATAGTACCTGATAAGATAAAATAAAGAAAAGAGGCTAAAGCAGTACTAAATAGGAAAAAGAACTTAGCTTAGGGTAAAAATGAAAAATAACCCTTAGCTAAGTAGTGTTAGTGTATAACAGAAACTTATGTATGCTCTTGATTACCAGTCTTGATTACTTGGATATTTTGCCCCTATAGATATCTGAACCCTTTGCTATACTCTCTTTTTAGCCTTAAATTGGCAATTACTTATTTCTTGATTATTATCAAGTATTTCTCAAAAAAGCTCTTCTTAAGATTTGAAGTGACTGTTAGTGCCCAGATCCTCAGAGCATAATATCATGCATATCAAGGATGTAGAGTAAAAGAAAAGCAAAGAAATGAAAGAAAAAATTAGAAACAATGAAGATTAAATCATATTTTTAGCCATAAGACTAAAAAAATTCCATTTAAATCTCTGTTATGATCCTATTTTAATTCTTTTCTGGATCAAGATCAGATTTATCAGAAATAAGATTAGGAAATACCATTATCTGAGATACTAGATCCAATTCTAGCTATTTATTAATTCAAGGAATTTTAAATATTCAACTAACCATAATCTAGGGTTTATCTATGTTTGACATAGAAGTTTACAATCATGTGATGGTCACATGACTCTTGTACATGTGAATTAATAGTACATAACAGATATGCTATATAATCCTTCTTGTAGCATGCTAATTGTTATATACTGGCACTACTTAGCTAAGAATTATTTTTTATTTTACTTTAAGCTATGTATTATTTCTTATTTAGATCTCTTTAGCCCCTTTTACTTCTTTTATCTTATTTTATCTTATCTCCTTTATCTTATCTTATCTTCTTCTATCTTATCATAGTTCTATGGCATATATTCTGATCTAGTCTGATCTAGCCTTTTATCTTATTGTAGTATAGCCTTCTATAATATCATGGTCTAGCTTTCTGATGTCATACCTCATTGTTATCATGCTTTCTCCTCATTGCCTTCTTCTATTAGTTTCTATTTAGTTCTTTTTTGCCCTATTCTCTAATTTAGCTTTGTTCTTCTTACACTAGCTACTTTATGTACTCCTCATGGCCTGGTTCATGCACAGTAGATAGCAATATATAAAGAAGGGCAAGATCATAGACTAGTTTCCCAGTCTAGAGCACTTGTTACCTTGGTTTCTGTTCCCTAGTGCTCTTTAGGCTGCCATTTCTTTGTTTTCTTTAGTATGGGCACCCTCCAAGGTTGTTCCCTCTTGGTTTAGTCTGGATCCATAACACTGATCTTATGTGATTATTGTTGATTATTTCTTTTCTTAGCCCCAGCTTTTATTATTATTAATTTTCCTGTTTTATCAACTTATTTGGCCTTATCATTAGTCTTTTTAGTTATAACTTCAGTGAATATCTCAGATACATTATCCTTATTATTCACTGGGATTTGGTGATTAGCTAAAGCTAAACCACTTCCTTTCCTTGCATGTAGGTCAGATACATTAAGTATAATGCAGTTTGTTTCTGGTATATTCTCTTTGTTAAAAATAACATTATGTAACTCAATAATCTGGCCATTTTAACACTCCATACAGACAAAGGCTTTACAATTTGATACAAAGCCCAGAAGGATGCATTTGATCAACTTGGGATCAAGTTTGCAACATTTTTTATCTGGTATGTGAACATGTACCTTGCAGCTAAAAACACAAATGTATTTAACTGATGGTTTATTGCCAGTAAAGGCCTTATGTAGAGTTAGGTTATCTTTGAGTGCATATGTTAGAAGACAGTTTAGAAGATGCATTGCATACAGTATGGCATCTAATCAGTAGCAATTTGGTAGACACATATTACTTAGCATAGCATAAGCTGTTTTCACTATAATGTGGTTCATATGTTCAGCTACTCTATTCTCCTGAGGTGTGTAGACATTTCCTTATCCTTTAAATATGCCTGAAAGTCCCTTGACACATATTCCTCATATCCATTAGTGTGAAAGAAATTTGCATGCTCACCAGTTTCAGCTTCCACTCAATTAAAGTATTTTTTTAAAAAGATAAGGGCTTTATAAAATGCAACTATAGATGCATTGATCTAAATCCAACACCTAGCCTTGGTGTGCACTGATGTTCCTGAAGTCCTGAGTACTAAGTGAAGCTTTTAACTAGTGCCTTCAAATTAGGCAAGAGTATTGAGAAAGATAAGAGCCAAGTAGAACAAGAACTGGAAAAGGTTCAAGTGCACAAGACTGGGAAAACCCAGGCTTGAGCCAACCTCCTTATATATTGTTACAGTATGCACACAGACCATGTAAATGGTACTGGCTCTAAAGTAATGTACAGTAAGCCAGCCAATGGTGATAAAGGAGCAGGGACCTAGAAATACATGTGCTAAACATGAGGCATGACATCAGAGTCTAGATTGCTCTAGACTTGTGCCTTGTGAAGACATGAAGAGGTGACAATGTGAAATAGTGAAAGGGTGAAGATGTGAAGGTGTGAAAGGGTCACATGATGTGACAATGTGAAGAGTTGCAATAGTAAAAAGATAAGTTCAAAAAGAGTAAAAATGAAAAAGTGCATTATAACACTTTAGCTATGATTTTGATGTCATTTTCATTGATTTGCAAGTATTCAAGTATATCTGGTAAAGGACTTGAGGTAATTCCATGTCTGATTTGATAGGAATAATTGTTACTTACTTGCTTGGTAGCTGCTAGATGCTAACTCTAATCCAAACTGCCTTGGGGTTGTGCTGGACTCAAAGTTGGAATTAAAGATAAAGTGGATGGTAAAATAATAGATGCCTACTCTAGATAGAATAGGACTTTAGGAGATGAGGGAGTACTCAGGATAGCTAGATCTGAAAAGCATATATCAAAAACTGGCTTACTTATTGAAATGCCTAGATGGCTAAACAAACAAGTGCTCAAAGCTGGGGAGCTTAGAGCTACATAAGCAGCCTATTTATACTATCTAGAGGTGGTGCACAGATCACCAAGTATACCAGAGATAAATACTAAAATGGTAACTGGACATAGAGTAAGGGTAAAGGATATGACTAAAGTGCCATTCATATTAAGGGATGGAATAAAAGAGAAGTCTAAGAATAGAAGGGAAGACTTTAGAGTCAATGGATATAAAAACAGTACCTTAGCCTTGAGGCTAAGAAGACCTCATCTGAATCTTTGCCTCAGATTATATTCATCAATTTAGATCCAAGATCAGATGTTATCTAGATTAGATTGGAAGATACCATCATCTGAGATCCTTGCTGACTAATCCTATGCTAATTCTTTAGTTGAGAAATACTCTAATAGGACTAATCATAGTTTAGAGTTATGCTCAATCTGGGATAGAAGTCTCATGATCACATGCTTTTCATGTGACTCTTGTGCTTCTGAACTATCCATTTATAACAATAATAGCATAATGCTACTTTCCATCAAAACAATGTTTGCAACAATTGGTATGCTTCTTCTGCCCATTTATGTCCATTTCTGTAATTATATCCTTTTAATACAGCTTGAAAACTGCATTGGAGTACATATAGTCAAATCTATGATGCCAGATATTAAGGCTGGCTTTAAGCACTTTCAAGCAAGATATATAGGCAGATAGATAGTGTTATAATCTTGACTTGCTGACAAAAGCAGTGAAATGGAAAACACAGCAAGAGTGGAACAGAGAGAAACCAAACCCCAAGTGGGGCTAGACAAAAAAGAAAGCTTAAAGGCTAGATACATGCTAAATAGAAGAGACACCTTAACAGAGAATCAAGAAAGGCTAATGTCCACAAGTGCTCTAGTCTAAAGACTAGAGACACTAGTGTGCTCTATTATATCTACCATATACAAACCAATACAAGTAGCTATAGTAGATAATCAACAAGAATAAAGTAACAAGAATAAAAGGAGGCTAGGATATTGGGTAGCCCATAAAGGAGTTAGCCAAGGAAATAGTGCATATTATAATAGAAGGTAATTTAAGTCAAGAAAATATGAGGGAAAGTTCATAATATAGGCTCTTTGGTCCTTAATGCAGTAAAGTGCTTTAAGCATGTAAAGTGAGTTACATTTGTGTCCTATATTAACTGTCTGATCTCCATTCTTGATGTAGCAGACTTTATTATTGAAGATTACTTGTATTTTAATTGTTACACTGGCTTACCATTTTCAAATTGCAGATTAAGGTCAATATACCCAACACTAAATGCATAATGTTATGAATCTGACTTGAAGTGAGAGCCAAGAGAAGCAATAAAGAAGGCAGAACACAGGAAAACACTAATTACACAGGGGCTAGGGCAAGAATAGGAGGATATGACTGTTAAAACTTATACCTGTTGCAGACCACTAATAGACTTCCTATCATTATCTGCTTCATGAACAAAACCCTAAAGGCTAGAGAATGAAGGTCAGATTCTAGCACCTTGGTGATGCATGAACCTGAGAGAAGATTGTACTTCAGAGACTTCAGAGATGTCCAGAGGGCTTTGGAAGGATTTGGGAAGAGTTTTGTTGGTTGAACAGGACTTGGCTTCACCTTATGTGGTGTGCCCTTGCACTTTCTGGTGTTCTGATTTACAAAGGTTTTGGAGGTGGAAAGGAGAGCAGTTTTAATGCTCAACAAAAGGGATAGGCAAGACAAAGAAAGTCAAGCCTAGTCATGAGAGTGGGGCTTTATGATTCCTTTAAGGATATTGCTTAGCCCAGAGGTACTCTGGAGTAACCTGAAGGATCAAAGTGAGCCTAAGGGCTTGGATACAGTGAGGATAATAACAAGAGGGTGTTTTTATTGATATTCATACTGAGGTATAAGATACAGGACTACAGTACTTATACCTCAGAGAGGCAGAACTATCTAAGAGTGTAGCAAAGTAAGACAGGTGCAAACTCAGAAGTGAAGCAGATATCTAAATATCTAAGAAATGAATAGAGATGTTAGGGGAGACAATGTCTAATCATGTCAGGCTAAAACTAAATGTTGACAGGAAGAAGCAAGGAGAAACAAGGAACAGTAACAGAAACAAGAACAGTAACTAAAAGTGGGACTAGAAACAGAGATATAGTAGAGTGATCCAGAGAAGGTGAAGTGAAACTAAGATAGTACTTAACTGGGAACAGAGATAGAACTTAGAAATGAAATAGGGTGGAATGAAAGCAGAGGGCCAGGGGAGTGTATACCAATGGAAAAGCAAAAAGCATACATGCATAGCTGGAGTAGAATGGAATAGTGACAGAAGGCCAGATTTGCCTAGAGGGGAGTCAGAGGGCTAGAGTGGCTTACTGGATGTGAGAACCAGTCATAAGCTGGGTTAGAATTGGGTCAGAGGTATGGGATATGACAATGACCCAAAGAGGACTCAAATACCAAGGAAGCAGACCAGAAAAAGCCAAAGAAGCTAGTAATACAAGTGCTCAAGTCTAAGGAGACTTGGCACTGATCCAGCCACTATATTACTACTCAGACATTGCATAGCTTTGGCCATGCAATATATATAAAGTACTATACATGTGTTAACAGTAATGTAAAGAAAAAAATAGAAAAAATGCTAAATTTTAAAAAAATTGGAATACTACCCCTTTTTAAGTCCAAGGACTCTGAACAAGCCAAAAACTATGAGCCAGGGTGCTTGATAGTCCAATGTGGACCCCTTTTTGAGATCTGGCCCTTGAAAAAATAAAACACCTATCTAGTAAGTAAAAGAAAACTCATAGATCAGAAAAAGCGAAAAATAAGAAACAAAATAAGAAAAAAACACTATGCTATTGTCAGCATTATGTTCATGCTCATATGCTTAGCCTGTTGATGTGCATGGCAGTATATGTGTGATTCACATTGCAGTGAGAAATATTCTATGTATGACCTAAAAAGGTCTTGGACAGATGGGGTGGGAGTTTTAATGGACAGAAAAGGCAGGTAAAAGGTAGGATAAGGTGGTAGCAGTATTCTGTTATCTTCATTGCTCTTAAAACTTGTCTGTTAGCTCATAAGGGGCAGAGTGGCATAGTTTCTATATAAGACCTAATACATGGCATTCATGAGAGTATACTGAAAGAGATAAGTGCTTGAGAGGATTACTGGCAGTGCTGGAATGGATAATAAGGAAGGGCTGGCAAGGGAGGAAACTTGGGACTATTGTTCAAACACTGTCCAGTGATTTTGTATTATAGTCTTGGTTTGATAATAAGAGCAGTGAGACAGAAAAACAAGAACAGAACAAGAAAACCTAACTCTCAAGAAGGGCTAGATAAAGAGAGAATCTAGAGGCTAGATGCATGCTGACCAGAAGAGACATTTCAGCATAGAATCAAGAGAGGCTGTATTTACAAGTGCTCTAGTCTAAGAAGTAGAGACACTAGTGTGCCCTATTATATATGTCATATACAAACCAATACAAGTAACTACAGTAAAGTAAACAACAATAGTGAAGTAACAAGAATAAAAGAAGGCTAGGATATTGAATAGTGTTAAAACTTTCATTCCAATAAAAGGAGACTGTTAAACTCTATATCAAGATGAGTATACTTTTAACCAGTTCCTTTTTGAATGAAACCCTTGATGCTAAAGAAAGGTCAGAACTCTGGAGGGCTCTGGAGGAATCTAGGAAGGGTTTCAATGGTTAAATGGGACTTGGCTTTACCTTATGTGGTGTGCCCTTGCACTTTTCCAGTGTCCCAATTTACATAGATATTGGAGGTGGATAAGAAGGCTATCTCTATGCTCAACAGAAGGGACAGGCAGGACAAGAGGAGTCAAGCCTAGTCATGGGGGTAAGGCCTTACAACTCCTTCAAGGATATTATATAGCCTTGAAGGTACTCTGGAGTAACCAGAGGGTCAGAGTGAGCCCAAGGGCTCAAGCAGAGTGAGGATAACAACAAGAGGGTGTTTCTGTTGTTTTTGTCAATCTTCATACTGAGGTACAAGATACAAAACTACAGTACTTATACCTCAGTAAGGCAGAACTATCTAGGAGTGTAATGAAGTGAGACAAGTGCAAACTCAGAAGTAAAGCAGATGTCTAGATATCTAGAAAATGAATGGAGATGTCAGGAAAGACAATGTCCAATCATGTCAGACTGAAACTGAAGAGTGACAGGATAAAACAGGGGAGGCAAGGAACAGGAATGGAACAGGAATAGTGACAATGATGGTAATGGTAACTAAGACCAGGAATGATAATGGAGTTATACCAGGAATAATAACAGAGTTATACTGGGATGGTCTGGAGATGACAAAGGGGAACTAGGGTAGTACTTAACTGGAGCAGAGATAGACTGGAAGTGGAATGGGGCAGAGTGGAAGTGGAAGCTCAGGGGAGCATATAATGCTGAGGGGTGGGAAGTGTACATGTGTAGCTGGGAAAGACTGGAATGGTGATGAAGGGCTGGAGTTGCCTGGAGAGGAGTCAAAGGGCTTGAGTGGCTTACTAGATGCAAAGATCAATTGTAAGCCAGGTCAGAATGGGGTTGGAATTTGGGTCAGAGGTCTGGGATATGACAGGTAGCCCATAAAGAAGTTAGCCAAGAAAATAGTGCATACTATAACATTTTGGAACTAAATAACCAGATATAAATTTACTTCAAGGATTTCTTAGAATAATTCACAACTTTATAGCACTTTAGTGACCTGCTTAGGTCTTCTGTGGCCTTTGGCTTTGAATAAAGCAGTTTTAGGACCTGCTCAGATTACTAGTTACTCAAATGATAGTTTCTTGCATACTGATAATATCTTGTCTTTGGATAAATTGACTAAGTGGGTCAAATGAGACATGTTACATTGTCATATCCTGTAATTCTGACCCAATTCCAACCTAGCTTGCACCTAATCTTTACATCCATTAGGTTACTCTAGCCTAACTCTCCCCTATGTAACTCCAATCCTCTGTTACCACTCTGTCTCTCTCTAGCTATTTTTATACTCTCCTTACCCAGTCATTAGTACACACTTCTCTGATCTTCCATTACCTCCACTCTAGTTCTGACCTTATCCCTGTCTCCAGCTCAGTTAAGTAGTTTATCTTAGCCCTTACTTTATTTTTTCTGAACTACTCTGCCACTACTCCATACTTAATCCCATTTCACTCTCTGTTTCCTGCCCCTGTTTCTGTTTTTCTCTTGCTTCTTCCTGCCATCCTTTAGTTTCAGTCTGACATGATTGGACATTGTCTTCTCTAACATCTTCATTTATCTCTTTGATACTTAGGCACCTGCTTTGCTTCTGAAATTGCACCTGTTTCATTTTGCTACACTCTTAGATAGTTCTGCCCTCCAAGGTATAAGTACTATAGTTCTGTATCTTGTATCTTAGTATAAATATCAACAAAGATATCCTTTCTTGAACTTGCTCTTACTCTGACTAAGCAATCTAGCTCAACCTCTGACCCTCTGGGTTATTTTGAAGTACCTCTGGGGCTGAATGATATCCTTGAAGGAATTGTAAGACCCTACTCTCATATGACTAGGCTTGACTCTTCTTGTCTTGCCTGTTACTCATGTTGAGTGCCAAGATCACTTTTTCCTCCATGCCCAACTCCTCCATAAATCAGAACACTGTAAAGTGCAAGGGCACACCACATAAGGTGAAGCCAAGTTCCATTTAACCAGTAAAATCCTTCTCAATCTTTTCTGAACATCTTTGAACTTCTTCAGAATCTCTGGAGTTTATGCCCTCATAATAAGGGTTCTGTTCATGAACTAAAAAGGGTATAGTTTTAACAGTATATTTGTACTCACACTTGCACATCATATGCCATTATATCACATAATAATTGGCTTAGGCTGTCTCTTAACTCTTAACTCTGACTTACTGGCATAGTTTGCACATCAAAGGTTGATCCCTCTGAATATATGGAACATTTGAATGTTCCATCCCTTGTACTATTCATCAGATTATGACCATACATGACCCCATTATTGTTACAGTTGGCATTGTCGATATTTCAGTGATAGGTTCTAACCCTAATCAAAGGCTTGTCAATGTCATTTATGGTGAGATGAAAGCAAGAGTAATGATATAAGCAGGAGCCCTAGTGAGGCCACTTGATCAAAGGATACAAATGCTCAAGACTGGGGCTTGAGATGTGCTTAATAATCCAGTATTTATATAGTTCAGAATGGCACACAGACCAAGACCCTGATGGGAATATTCCCACAGACCCTGAGGCACCATCAAATGGAAAAGAAGCACTTGTGAGAATAGCCAATGGCTGAAGAGAAATGAGGCTTCTGAAATGGAAGAGAATGGAAATGAAGAACAGGCTGAAGACATGAGGCTAACCCTATGCCCTGGGTCTAGACCTGTCATGTGACCTGTCACATGCCTAGATAAGATAAAAGATTAGATAACCACGTGGAAAGATAAGATAAGATCACATAATCAAAGTTTGAAATAAAGTGAACTATAACAATTATGACTTTGTGTTCTTTTGGGTACCCCTGACCCTCAAGTTGGCATATTTTCCTTATTGCACATGCTTCTTATTGCTTTTAACCTTTTGAGCTTCTTGTTATAAAACTGCAATATACTCTGGGGGTACTCTGAATAACTCTGGAGTGGACAGGGATTGGCTTTTGTTATGAACTGACACCACTTAGCTATGGTATACCTTTTACTTTTACCTTACATTAGACTCTTTTTCTATTTAGCTTCGCTTTTAGCCCCTTTCTTATGCCCTATGTCTTTATTTAGCTAGTTCATGTATGCCTCATGGCATAGTTAGCTAATAGTATATAAGGGCAAGGATCTAAACTGGAGAATCCAGTTTAAAGCACTTGTTCCATGGTTGTTTCTCTTCTGTGTGGGTACTTTTCAAGGCTGCCATTCTCTTTTGGGGTTTAAGTCCCTAACACTTGCTCTAAACTCTTTACTTGAGCAGTGCCATTTGTCACTGTAACTGTTGCCTCAGTGGTCATCTCCCCACCTTCATTTGTCAGCACTTACCATTACCTCAGTCTCCCTGAGTCATTACCCAGGTCAGGCAGAAAATTCACATGAACCAGCTTAAGTTCTGAAACTAAGCAGAAGAAGCAGAAGATGTTATTTCAGATATTTTGGGACCTGGGTAGGTCCAAAAACTACCTTAGCTGAGTTGAGGGCTGCACATTTGGCAGTGTCCATAGAACTGCATGGCATTATGGATTATCCTGAGAAACCCTCAGATGGACCAGTTTATGTTCTAAAACTAAGCCTATTGTTTCACAGATACTAGGCTTTGCTGCCATTGGAACATAGACCAGCTTATGTCAAGAGAACCAAGCTATTGCATTGTGGGTAATTAAGAAACCTTCAAGAAGTTTTATTTGTAGATTGTGAGTTGTGCTAAAGCTGGAATGCTAAAGCCAGAGGTGGTTCCTTCAATAACAAAAACCATACAAGTTTCATTTTCATGGACTTAGTTGGCTTGAGCTCATGCTCCATCAGTCATGCTCCTTGGTGTTATGTTTCCTTGTTTCTTTCCCTCTTTTTCTTCTCCTTTCTCATAGCTTCCACTCTTCTCATACCCTGGATGCTCTCTTGTTTATTTATCTCTATAGATTCCACTCTTCTCATGCTCTAGCCTTGTCTAGACTGCTCTCTTGTTATGCCCTTTGCCCAGGCCTTCTATCTCTTAATTAGCTGACTTATAATCATTCCATCTTATTCTTTCCATTTCTACATGGATACCTTATTCATCACTTGTCAGCATGATTACTCATTTGATCTCCACTTTAACATTATTAGCTGTACTATAAAGTAGTGTACTTCTTGTCCCCTTTTTTCTTATGCTACTTCTACCTTGCAATCACCTCACAAGTCCTCACATCTCCACTACTCCTTGTATCTATGTACTTGAAATCCACTATTTGTGTTCTGGCACTTAACCAGAGGATTATTAGCATCTGATCTCAGCACACCCCTTGGAGTGTAGCTGGTACTACTAAGACACAACACTTCATTTGTTGCCTATCACTCATCTTGAAGCTTACCTTTTGATTTGCTTCATCCTCTTTATCCACAGCAAGGTCTATACCTGTCCCTACCCAGGCCTAGCATAACAAAAGAAGTAGCATATTCTACTTGCGGCTATTATTGCTATAGTCCACTCCCACCATTCCACTCAAACAACCCTTGCTGTTTGACACTCTCTGGGGTGAGCCTCATGTCTCCACCTCAGATCCTCTTAAGTCCACTTTGGAACCTGAGAACCCCTCTCCCCCAGATTGCCCTTCCACACCAGAAAACATGCTTGTGAACATCCTCATTCCCTCTCAAGAAGAAGTACAAGAAGACCATGACCTTGCTTATGAACTCTCCTCTTCCTTGCAAATTTCCCAAGCCCAGACACCACCATCTTCCACTCCTGTTTGATGCTGATCTGCATTTACCCTTCTCTAACCCCATCCTTAACCCTTTCCTCCCACAGCCATGTCTGGCTCCTCTACCACCAAGCCTATGGAACTTTATCTCAGTGCTTCTGAGCACTTTGATGGTGATTGATCCAAGGCTAAGAACTGGCTGGATACAGTCCAGTTCTACCTCTTTATTAATAGCATGGTCTATGACTCCAACAAGAAGAAGATTGCATTTGCCCTTTCATTTATAACCAAAGGGCCAGCACTGTCATGGGCTGCGACATACTGAAAGAAGTGTATCTCCAGAATGACAGTCACCATGGGAAAATTTTCCCTTTTTACCTCCAAGTTCCTAAAAGTCTTCCAACAACAGGACATGATCAATGCTGCCATTCACTGGTTGGCAAACACACAAATGAAGCAAGGGAAGAAAGGCAAATGGATGCCTTCCCTTGCTGAATATACTGCTGAGTTTCAGAACTGCATTGTCACAGCTAAAATCACTAACAACAATGTTCTCATCAGTTACTTTGAAACAGGACTTGCATCCTATCTCTTCCACTGTATCCATAACCTGGATATGATCCCCTCCACTATCACTGAGTGGTATACCAAAGCTGCTTATTTCCAAGGAACTATGGAGCATGCCCACTCTATAGAACAACAGTGAAAGAATCCTTGCACATTCACTTGGACTTCCATGTCTCCCTCTACTACATCCAAACTGGAGAAAGATCCAAATGCCATGGATATTGATGCCATAAAGAAGGAATGCCTAACTAAAGCAGGTAGGGCCTTCTGCATCAAGAACCACTTATGTTTCAGATGCCTAAAACCTGGCCATATAAACACAGCCTGCCCAAATTTCCCTGCTTCTTCTTCTTTCTTCCCTGCCACCAAGGAAACTCCCTGCATCAAGACAATCTTGGCCAAAGAACTGACAATGAAGATCGAGGAGGTTAGTGATGATGAATCAGATGATGGGGTGGCAAGAGTAGTAGTGAAGAAAGAACAAAAGAAGAAGATAGAAAAGCAGGATTTTTAAAATGAAGTATCTTCCCTATGCAAGGTACTCCCTCTTTCACTTGTGCACCTGTACTTGTATCCATGTCCAAGAAATCAATGAAGATCACAATTCAAGTCTCCCTCTCCACTCATGCCAAGAAAGTCATAGTGACCTGTGCTCTCATCGATAGCAGGGCACAGATCAACTGCATCAACTGGGACTTTGTCAAGAAGAACCAGTTTTCCACCAAAAAGCTCAATGAACCAATTGTCATTTGGAATGTTAACTACTCTGAAAACAAGAAAGGCAAGATCACCTGAACTTGTGACCTTCTCCTTCACTTTGAACAGTATGTTCTCCCAGTTTCCTGCTATGTCATTGCATGTGGGAAGGAGAATATTATCCTTGGACACCTGTGACTTCAGGCCACAAACCCCACCATTGACTGGATGGCCAACATGCTTACCATTTCAGATCCCCCCTCAGATAATGTCACTTATCATGTCAACTTGGTTCACAAACCTCAATTTGATGGACTTCTCAAAGATATCATCATCCCTTACAATGAACTCTTAGTCTGCTACCTGAACTATGTCACCCCAGAGCAATCCATTAACAATTCACTCTATAACTGCCACTCTAGCAGGATCTTAGATTGCTGCTCCTCTTATCTCCCCAAGATTACCATTGCTCAGCTCACCACATTCACTGAGCTAGCCATCAAGGCCAAAAAGGCCAAATCCAAGACAACTCTTCCCCCTGAATATTCACAGTTCACATTGGTATTCTCTAACACCCTAAAAACCCTCAATTACCTTCTGCCCTCTTGCCCATACAATCACAAGATCAATCTAAAGGACATGTTCATCCTGAAGATCAGTAAAATTTACTTCTTATCCTCTTTTGAGTGACAGGCCATGGAAGCATTTCTCAAAGAGAACATTTGAGCTGGGAAGATCTGTCCTTCAAAATCCCCTCAAGCATCACCCTTTTTCTTTGTCAAGAAAAAGGATGGTAAACTCTGCCCCTGTCAAGATTACAGGTATCTTAATGAGCACACCATTCACAATGCCTATCCTCTTCCTCTCATCTCTGACCTCATCGACAAGCTCTGAGATGCTCAGCTTTTCACTAAGTTCAATATCCATTGGGGCTACAACAATGTCTGTATTTGAGACAGACATTAATGGAAAGCTGCCTTTATTACACATAAGGGGCTCTTCGAACCCACAGTGATGTTCTTTGATCTAAACAACTCACCCACTACTTTTCAGTGATTCATGAATAATTCATTCCATGATATGATCACTAAAGAATGGCTTGTCATCTATATGGATGACCTCCTTATCTCTTCCTCTGATGCTGACACTCATTAGGAATGCACCTCCCATGTCCTCCAATGGATGACAGAACTCAATCTCCACCTCAAACTGGAGAAATGCACCTTTACTATTCCCCAAGTCGAATATCTTGGGATGATTGTTTGTCCTGGCAAACTTGCCATGGACCCCATAAAGCTCACTGGTATCTTTCAGTGGCCCACTCCTTCCAAAGTCAAGAATATTCACTCTTTCCTTGGCTTTACTAACTTCTACAGGCAATTTATCCCCAACTATTCCACTATCACCCATTCTCTCCTCGATCTTACCAAGAAATCTATGGCATGGTCTTGGTTCCCTGCTGCCCAGAAAGCCTTCAATTCCCTCAAGGCTATCTTCCTCTCTCAGCCGGTATTGCAAATGCCAGATCTTGCCCACCTCTTTGCCATTGCCACTGATGCTTCTGCCTACACATCTGGTGGTATCCTTTTCCAAACTGACATGAATGGGGATTGGCACCCCTGTTCTTACCTCTCCCAGACCTTTTCCAGTGCTGAGCAGAATTATAATATCTATAATCATGAACTTCTCATGGTCATCCATGCTCTCAAAGCCTGGAGGCACTACCTTCTTGGCTCTTCTACTCCTGTTCAAGTTTTCACTAATCATAAAAACCTGACCTATTTTAAATCCCCCCAGAAGCTTAATTGACAACAAGCTCACTGGCTTCTCAACATTGCCAACTTTGACCTGCAACTCTCCCACATTGCTGGTTCCTCCCTTGCTGGGCTGGATGCCCTCTCACAATGTCCTGATCTTTGTCCTGACACTTCTCAGGATAATTAGGAAGTCACTCTTCTTTCTCCTGAACTCTTTGTCAATCTTATTGATGCTAACCTCTCCGCCCATATCAAGAAGCATCAACAAGGGGACCCCCTCCACCTCTTTATCCTGCAGAAACAGGATGCCTCCACAGATGAGAAATTCCTATGCTCCTGCACCTCCAATTGGAAGGAGATTGATGGTCTGCTCACTTACTGCAACTGTGTCTTTATCCCTTTCTCCATTAACCTCTGTTGCACCATCCTTCAACAATGTCATGATCACCCCTCTGCTGGCCACCCTGGTTATCTCAAAACCCAACAACTCATTTCTGCTGAATTTTGGTGGCCTGGCCTTGCTTCCTTCATCTGCAACTACATTGCCAGCTGCCCTGTTTGCCAACAGAATAAGGCAAACACTTACCCCTCTTGCTCCACTCTCTCCCCCATTTACTCCACTACCACTCACTCCTTCCAACAGATCTCTTGTGATCTCATTACTGATTTCCCTCTGTCTTCTGACTTCAATGCCTTGTTGGTCATGGTCAACCACAGGCTTATGAAGGGGGTAATTCTTTGCCCCACCAAGAAATCTGTCTCTGCAGAGGGTATCACCACCCTATTTTTCCACAAAGTCTATCTCCAATATGGTCTTTATGACAAGATTATCTCTGATCGAGGCCCTCAATTTGCCTCAGCCTTTGCCAAGGAACTTGAAAAACTCCTTAAGTATAATTTATCCCTCTCCACTGTATACCATCCTCAATCCAACAGTGAAACTGAATGAGTTAACCAGGAGATTGAGACATACATCCACATCTACTGCAGCTCCAACCCCACTAGATGGGCTGGCTCCATCACCCATGCTGAATTTGTTCATAATCACCACCCCCACTCCATTACAGGGCAGTCTCCATTCTATCTCATGATAAAATATGAATTCTGTGCCCTCCCTTCCATAATTGATGAATTACTGATGCCTGCTATTGCTAACCACACTAAGGCACTCCTTACCACTCATGATGAAGCACTCACTGCTCACAATCTAGCCCACCAGACTATGGCATCATGTATCCACTCCACCTTTTCTCCATTTACCAAGGAAGATAAGGTGTGGTTAGAAGCCTGCAATTTGAAACAGGCAATCATTCACCCAAAACTATCTCCTAAATGAGAAGGACCCTTTACCATTACAGAAGTCCTTTCCCTGATCACCTATTGCCTCCATCTTCCATTCACATGGAAGATTTACCCTGTTTTTCATGCATTATTGTTATTGCCCTATCGCAAAAATAACATTCACAAAAAGAACTTCTCCACTCCACCTTCAGAACTTATAGAAGGCAAAGAGGAATACAAATTAGAGTGGATATTAAAACATCGAGGTTCCCCAGGTAACCATCAGTTCCTGATCCAATGGAAAGGGTACTCAGCAGAAGATGACTCCTGGGAACTGGAATAGAACTTGAAATGTTCCCAGTCCACTTCGAATGAGTATAAACTCCTCCATCCTCACCATTTCCCCTCATCTGCTCCTCTTCCTACTTACCCAACCAAGAAAACCACTTGCTGCTCAAAGTAATCAATGGCTTTCACTGTTGACCAAGGATTTTGCTTATGCAATACTCCCCTCAACACTCCACCCCTGTCCATGTCCCAACTTCCTACCATGGAAGTTCCCAATGAGCCCTCACTCATATCCTCTTCATCCTCCCTTACTAATACTTTTTCTTCTTCTCTTTCTGTACTTGCTTCAGAACTTCCTTCTGAGGATTTCATTACCTCACCCCCTGCTATCACCATCAGCCCAGCCGTCATCGCTCCTATCCCCATCCTGCCTCCTGCTATCAATACCTGGTCTGCTGGTATCCTCAGCATTAACCTACCACTCTCCACACATGCCCTTTGCCAGGGCACCCCCTCCTCTGACTACTTCCACCAAGTCATGACATATATCATGGACTCTCACCTTGTGGTCCCCATTGGCTCACACCTTAACATGTTCTCCCCACTCTGGCTCATCTACCAGATCTACATGCAGCTTCTCTGTCTTCCCCTCCTAGCCATGGCCCTCACTTGTATCTCTCACACCCATGTCTCCCTCACACAGGCCCTCATCTCCTCCATTCACTGGGAACTCTTATTCAATATTGAGATCCTCACTTATCAGATGAGCATGGGTGAATTCCTTACTGACCTTGACCAATACATGCATGAGCTAGCCACTACCTGGGGTTATACCCCTATGACTCCCTCTGCATCTTCTTCCCCCCTTGATGATGATAAGCTTGTGGCTCTTGAATATGTCAAAGCTTGATGGACTGGTCTTCATGGCGACAGTCACCTTTCTCCTTTCCATTCTTGCTTTCACAAGGCATGTTTCCACTGTTACTGCCTGGGCCACATCTGCATCAACTGCCCCTTTTACCAATATCCCTATTGCCTCTGCTGGTACCCTGGACATACACAGGCTCACTACCCAGCTCAGTGCCATGTTGTTAATCCACTTGTCTCCTCCTCTTCCTCTTCCTCCTCCCACAGCTCCTCCCACATATCCTCTTATGGCTCCTCCCACTCTTTTTGCTGCTTCCACAGATCTCGCCAATCTCAGGGTTCCTTCCACTGCCCTCCTGTGGCTCTGTCACCCCCTCCACCTTCATATCACACTGACAATGACTTTTGCAACAACATCATCAACAAGGTTGGCTGGGCCAACATCACTGGCTTCCCCAGACCTTCTTATGATGCCTTTTAAGGTATCACAAGTCTTTCATTTCTAGCAGGGGGGTAATGTTATGTTTCCTCATTTCTTTCCCTCTTTTCCTTCTCCTTTCTCATAGCTTCCACTCTTCTCACACCTTGGATGCTCTCTTGTTTATTTATCTCTATAGATTCTGCTCTTCTTGTGCTCTAGCCTTGTCTAGACCACTCTCTTGTTATGCCCTTTGCCCAGGCCTTCTATCTCTTAATTAGCTGACTTATAATCATTCCATTTCATTCTTTCTGTTTCCACACAGATACCTTATTCATCACTTGTTAGCATGATTACTCATTTGATCTCTGCTTTAACATTATTAGCTGTACTATAAAGTAGCATACTTCTCATCCCTTTATTCCTTATGCTACTTCTACCTTGTGATTACCTCACAAGTCCTTGCCTCTCCATTACTTCTTGTACCTATATACTTGGAATCCACTATTTGTGTCCTGGCACTTAACCAGAGGATCATCAGCATCTGATCTTGGCACACCCCTGGGAGTGTAGCTGGTACTACTAAGGCACAACACTTCATTTGTTGCCTACCACTTGTCTTGAAGCTTACCTTTTGGTTTGCTTCATCCTCTTTATCCACAGCAAGGTCTATGCCTGTCCCTACCCAGGCCTAGCATAACAGTAGGTAATGTTCAGTTGATGAATGTATCAAATATATAGTAGCCTTACCTCAGTTTCATATAAATAAAAGACTAAGGTGCAGCATGGCAGTATCCATACTCAAAAGTTTGACATGAATATGTAAGAAAACAGTTAGTGTATGTATAGGAAGTAAGAAGGCAAGTCTCAATGAATGAGTGGCCCAGAGGCATGAAAATATAACATAGAAGAAGAGTAAAGAGAAATGAAATAAATAGAATAAAATTTCAACAAGTATTTGTTGAAACTGCAGGAAACTGCAGGATACTTGTAGTCACTAAGTATCCTAAGGTAACTAATGGTGCAATGTAGTTATTATTTTATGTAAGCTATAGAGCATAGGTAATTAACCAATTCCAACAGTATTTAGTTAAATCTTCATTTTATTTCACCCTTAGTCATTTTCCATCCCTCTGGATCTTGGCTAAGTGTGCATTGCTGCCCTTTACTTAGATTTAACAGGGGACCACACTCAAAGTGTTGTAACCCACTTGTGTGGTGAGGCAGCAATGTATACATCAAAACGTAACGTAACCTCATTATGCGACAGGGACTAGTGAGACATTGATCCAGGGTTTGGCGTTGTGCGGGGCCTGTCATAGTTGCTAAATGGGGTTTGGGTGGAGCGGGCACTCCAAGGCGCTCTCTGACTTAACGGTTTGTATAAGTACCGCGTTGATGGGACCATCTAACGACCCTCCAAATAACAGTACCACCACACATGGTAAACATGCTGAATGCCTACTCGCCACCTGCGACAACCATTCTCGTCACGGTGGCAACTGCCGTCCTCACTCTAATTGCCGTCAGCCTCCTTTACACAAGGCGCCAATTAACCTCAAAGGAGGGATATCCGCTCCCTCCTGGCCCTCCTGCCCGCTGGCTCTGGGACAATGTTATGCCGGTAGTGAAGTCAGATCGTCCCGCCCAACTTTTCTTGGTGCGTTGAACTAATAGGCTGGCTATTCTTCAGTGTCGGCGCTACATTCATCGATTGGGCCAATGAATATGGCCCTGTGATCTCACTTCGTCAAGGCAGTGAGATTACCATCGTTATTGCACGGGTCGATGTAAGGCCAAATGTCGTCTTTGCCTGCTCAGTGCCAACCCTCCTTGGTTTCTCGTCTACAGGCAACAAGTGAAATAATGGAGAGAGAGGGTGGTGCACTTGTAGACCGTCCTCCAATGATCGCTGCCGGTGAACTTCTCTCGGGAGACAATCGAATCACGCTGATACGAAGCGGGGAGCGATTTCGTCGGTTCAGAAAGGCCGTTCACACGCACTTTCAACCCAAGGTGGTGTCCATGTACAACGACGTCCAATCCGAGGAAGCCAGGGTATTCATTTTCGATATTCTCAACGACCCAAAGAGCTATCAAGAATCCGCACATCGGTGTGTTTGGGCACAGCGAGTATAGGTTTTCAATGATCTTAGTGATCGCCATTCTAGGTATTCCGCATCTGTCATCTTACGCGTTACATATGGCAAGCCGAAGCCGATGTCCGTTGACGATCCAGAGTTCGTTTTTGTGACGCAGGTTGTCGATCACTTTGTTGAGGGGATGCGACCCAGTGCTTACCTGGTTGATCGGTTCCCTTGGTTGAAATACGTCCCTGGATATGGGAGGCGCCTTAGGAAGTTTCGTGAGTCTGATTCCAAGTATTACAGAGATCAGTTGGCTCGCGTGGAACGCGCAATGGTAGATTCTCTTTCCCCTCATCAGAGCATCACGATATAACACCCCAACCCTCTTAGTCGTCGGGAGATGCCGGCCAGTCGTTCGCGAGAACGCTGTTAGAGAATGTCCACGATCATCGATTATCAACCGACGAGATGTCTTTCCTGGCTGGAACAATGTTCGAGGCCGGCTCTGAGACGGTGTGATGATTCCTTGAGCGCCTTGCAGATAGACTGATTGGAAGCTCGTAGAGTACTAACAGCATTCTTGCAGCGACCATGGCTGCAGCCTGTTTCCCCGATGCACAACTGCGGGTACAAGAGGAACTAGACATGATTGTCGGCGAGGATAGACGTGAGTTTATCTGCCTTCCATCCTACCCTGTACTATTTTGTTTCCCCTGACCTTAGTACCTGGCTGGGATGACTGGGACGATCTTCCTCAACTACATGCTTTCATCTCGGAGGTGCTACGCTGGAGACCTGTTGCGCCACTCGGTAAACAGGTCAAATACTTGGGAGAGTTCCATTTGTGATTATTCCATAGGTATACCGCACCGTTCGACGAGAGATATCATCTGGGTACGATATCATTGCTACGAGTCGGGGCTATATGATGAAAGCCATCCCAACAATAGAAGGGCTACTACATCCCAGCCGGAACGACGGTAATCGGAAACATTTGGTGCGTGGGCCTTTTTCCTCGGTCCCTGTGGATGATTGATGCCTTGGTAAACCAGGGCCATTAGCCGAGACCCCGTCGCATTCCCTGATCCTGAAAATTTTGATTCCCAACGCTGGATTGACCGAAACGGACGACTTCGTGATGGCGTCCAGTCATATCCGTTTGGTTTTGGTCGACGGTAAGAGTGTTCTCACAGACTACATACGTATCTTTCGTTCGCATCGTTGACATGTCTTTTTTTCTGGACGCCGTGATATTTGTCTACGAAGAGTATGCCCAGGAATGCATCTGGCACGCCGCTCACTTTTCATCACACTTGCGCATCTTCTGTGGTCATTTCGGGTTGTTGAGCGTCATGAGTCCCCAATCGATACTACGCCGAATACGGACGATGTCGTAGCCCGTGTGCGACACTTTGTGGTCGATTTCGTGCCCCGTGTCAAAGAAGGGCAGCTGCGAGAGGTGATGGTAGTGTGAACTGTGTTGTTGGTGCTGTCGGAGATGTGTATTTTTGTGGTCGGTATGGTTGGGCATGTGTATTGTTCGTGTCACTACCCCAGTGACACGGAGAGAATTTTTCTCGCTGGCGACGGGGCTCGTCACTCTCGTGAAGCAGTGGTTTGAAGCACACGATGATTGCACCGGAGTCAAAAGAGCTGACCGACTAGTAAAGTCGCTGACGAATTTGAAAGGAGATGAAGGATACGGCCTGTTGGTACGTCTCCTTGTCGGAGATCAGGCCGAATGGCAGGTACAGACAAACCCACATTTACTTACGTTCACTATATTTCCTTTTTCGGACCATCGCTATGTTGACACAACCGCTCGTTCCCGCTCGTTCCAGTTCAATACTATTGACTGGAGGTGAGCCCACACTCACTACATGCCATAGATAAATTATACTCACCTTATGTAAAGGCTAATTGCCTAAACCTATAGCCCGGCATACCCTTTCAATAGGTTATGAGCCCTGTATAGTGCAATGTCCCTTGATGCAACAGACAGCAGACAATCCACTTCCGCTTACATAAGCTAACAGTTACATCGGATCACTAGTTACCCTAGGATACTTAGTGACTGCAAGTATTCTGCAGGTCAGTACTTACCTACCTACCTAATATACAGTGACTACAAGTATCCTGCAGTTTCCTGCAGTTTCAACATCATCTGCAGTGAGACAGTGGGAAGACTCAGGCCTGCAGTATTCCTGAGAGATAAACTACCATCACTTCCAATGCATTCACTGGCTAACTATACCCTTCACAACCATGCAGGTCATTATCCTGCAGATTCTCATACTCTGGAGCATTAACACAATACTTTCTAGATGAATCATCAGACTCTGAGGATGAAACCCACTTTACTCTCAAATGAAGTATTGATTCATCAAAATATACTTACCTGTTCTGTGTTACAGTGTCATTGGGTGATACACTGCACAAAGGGTTGTTAACCCTAATCTGATATGGATCTTGGGGTTATGCTGATGTTGATGTTGGTGTTGGTATAAAGAATAAGAGGGTAAGGTAATATATGCCTGACCCTAGATGTAGTGCAGAACTTAGAAAAGGAAACATACTCTGGATAGCTAAGCCAAAGGAGCTGGGTCCAAACACTAGCTTTATATTGACTGCCTAGATGGCTGTATAAGTAAGACAAGTGCTCAAAGCTGGGGAGCTAAGAGCTACATGGGCAGCCTATTTATACTATCTAGGATGGTGCACAGACCACCAAGCCTGTCTGGGATAAATACTGAAGCACAAGCAGATATGCTAAACTAACTAAACTCTAATCTAACCTTGGTGAGTACCTTCTGTTCTTTTGTTCTAGGGCTTTTATACTAGTGGCCCCTAACTAGGCAAAGGAATGTGAGGAGCCAAGCTAACCCTAAGGTTATTGAATCACCTGTAAAAGCTATAAAGGTGTTGCCTTATGGATGCTTTATAAAAGGGATGATTCCTCAGAGGCAAGACTAAACCAAAGCTCAAGTGAGCAAGACTGGGAAATCCCAGCTTGCCTACCCTTGCCTTATATATTATGGGATCTGGAGCATGGACCATGCTGACTAAGTACATGTGCTACCTAATCAGGGAATGCCCTAAACCCTAATAAATAAGTAAGAATGGAAGCATGGAGTGAAAATAGAGAGTATGGCAGGAGGCCATGCAGATATGGGAGAATGAAAGAGAAGTATCTAGGAAATGAATGCAGGGTCAGAGGTGCTTGCACCATGAGGATGGAGATTTCTGCCACAGATGAGATTCAATCTGTAGATCTGCCATAGATGCATCTAGGGTCCAGATCCAGTGTTATAGTTCGCATTTTTCACTTTTTGATCATGTGACTTTATCTTATCTTTCCATGTGGTTATCTAATCTTTTATCTTATCAGGTCATGTGATGGATCACATGATTGGTCTAGACCCAGGGCATAGGGTTAGCCTTATGCCTTACACCTGTTATTAATTTCTGTTATTCTTTCATTTTAGAAGCATTGCTCCTTTTCAGCCATTGGCTATTCACACAATATCTTCTCTTCTTTTTGATGGTGCCTCAGGGTCCATGGGAATTCTCCCATCAGGGTCTTGGTCCATGCACCTTTCTATATAGTATAAATACTGTAGCTCTAGCATGACTCAAGCCCCAGTCTTGAGCACTTGTATCCTTTGTACAGTGGTCTCACTAGTGACTTCTTATCATCACTTGCTTTACTCTCATAACCAACACTGACATCATAAGCCCTTGATTAGAGTTAGAATGCTTATCATTGCAACACCAAAAACACTACTGTAACACTTGCTCAAGACTATCTTACTAGTTAAGGGCATCCATTGAAAGAAAACATTTCATAAAGAAAGAATACTCTTGGGGACATGAGGAACAATTAAAAGAGTTCATTTTTGAAGCAGTTTTAAGATTTGAAGACGATGACTTTGGAAGGCAATCATTTCAAAGGAGGTTTGACAATTTTGACAGACAAACAAGACAGGATTTTGTAGAGAAGCAAGGAAGAGATAGAAAGGTTGCAACTTCAGAAAGATTACATTCACTTTACCCTTCCTGAGTTCTTAAAACAGTTTCACATCTTCCACAAACAGTAGTCCAAGCTGTTGAACTTTGATCTGTATGCCAGCTTATCCAACAAACCTGAGTCAACTGAGCTTGGTTTGATCCTCTCATAACAACTGCATATTTCAGACCCAGTCCCTCAACTGAGGTATACACAAACACTATACTCCAGGCCCCAGCACCCCTCCCAGCAATTGATTCCTATTATAAGTGGGACCAATATGATTTCGGAGATTGAAGACTTGACTTGGCTACTGGCTGAAGAGTTTATTAAGACAGGAGGACAGAGGAAGATAGCTGATCCTGGGAAGTGGAGTGGTGAAAAAAAGAAGTGGAGAAAGTGGTTTATGTCCCTGCAGATATGGGTAGATGAACAAAGGTGGAAGGATAATTGGGAACTGACTACAGCAGTTCTATCCAGATTGGAAGGCAGAGCAGAAGGCTTTGCACAATTAACTTTGAAAAGGTATAGGGATATGGAGGGAGAGTATAGGTTGGGAGCAGATAAAAGCAGAGAAAGGATGGGACTGGCAGCATGGCCAGATTTTGATGGAATATCAGTGGAGCTTCAAAATTACTTCCACATTAATGAGCTTACACACAAATTCCTAAAGAAGTTGGAAGGCCTTTGGCATAATTCATCAATAGACAAATATTTACAGGACTTCAAGGTTTTCAGACAAGAAGCAGATATCAGTGATGATCACACAATGAAGCTAATGTGAGAACAAGTTCAATATTGAGTCTACCAACAAGCATGCTTGGAAGGACCAAAGGAGGACTATGTTTTATTTGTGAAACAATGCAGAAGGATTGGTTGTTCTTATAAATGAATGCATATAGAAAAGCTGGTACCTCATTTCACACCAAGATATCAGGCTTCTTGATATCCCCCATTAAATCAATACTGACCAAATCAGCTGAGATTCACAACAGTCAGCACTCAACCTGGGCATGGTGCATCCATGGAGATAGATCACCAGGCAGTGATGCAGGTCTGCACCTGCTTCAAATGTGGTAAACCAGGGCATATGGCAAAGGATTGCCATGGAGTTTTTAATCCAGCAGCACCATAGCCCTCAAATAATTTTGGCAAGGGTCCCCAGCCTCAGGGATAGCAACAGAGGCAACAAGGCACACAGGCTCAGGATGTACAGCCTATAAGATTTTCAGATTTCAGTCTGCCTGATGCAAATGGTTGGCAAATGGTGGAACTGGTCTCTATTGGACTGGTATATAACATGGCAGATGCTGCAAGATTCCAGGAAATTCCAGCAGCATCTTGGGGTAGTATGGATGAGGCCTGGGCTTATTTCCAGGACATTTTTGAAATGGAGCAGAAACAAAAGAAGATTGCAGGAAAAGTTTGAGGAATTCTATTAGGTTAGAAACAGAACTCCCAGTATGTTCTTCTTTATTTTCTTGTTCTTTTAATGTTCACACAATAAAATGGAATTGGGTTATTCCTTCCATGATGGCATCTCATTTGAGCATGGCCCCAGAAATAGGGTGCTTAATTCTGTCTAATAATATTAACAGACATTTATTTGCAATAGGAAGTGAAGAATGAAAAGATCTAGCCAAGTTATTTAACAGAAAGGAAAGAGATGAACTGGGAATAAGTGTAAAAATAAATGGAGAAGTTAGAGGAAAAAACAGTTTGAAAATGGAATTGTGTGGACTAACCTTTGCAATAGTGGATTCTGGTGCATTGGTAATCTTCATTGATCAAAAATTTGTTTGAAAGCATGGTTTGTATGAAAAGAATATGCCTAAACCATTAACAGTATATAATACTGACAGAACAGAGGGTAATATTGGGAAAATTGCTCATTATGTAATTATTTATATAGTGATAAAAGGAAAAAATGGGAAGTGGCATAGAAAATGCATTAATGCTTATGTTTCTTTATTAGGAACTCTTGATCTCCTTATAGGTTATGATTGATTTTCATGACACAATCCAGAAATTGATTGGGTAAAGAAAACTATTGATTTTTCTAGATGCTTATCAGATTGTGAAACACATCTTATTTCAAGAAGAGTTACTGAAGAAGAACAATCCCAATTAAAGAAAGAAGTACCAAAAGAATTATGGGAGTTTATTCCAGTATTTTCACAACATAAATTGGAATGCATGCCAATCAGAAAGCCATGGGATCATGTGGTGGAGTTAAAAGAAAACTTCATACCAAAGAAAGGTTGTATTATTTCTCTTTCAAATGAAGAAATGAAGGAAGTATGAGAATTTGTTGACAAAAAGATGAAAAAAGGTTACATCAGATTATTCAAGTCACCACAAACATCACCAGTCTTCTTCATCAGCAAGAAAGATGATGGTAAAAGAATGGTAATTGATTACAGGTATTTGAATGATTATACCATAAAAAACAATTATCCATTACTCTTGATATCAACACTAATTGATAGGTTAAATGGTGCTGATATGTTTACCACTCTAGATCTTAGGTGAGGTTACAACAACATTTGGATGAAAGAAGGTAATGAATGGAAAGGGGTATTTACAATGCCAATAGGGGCTTTTGAGCCTCTAGTAATGTATTTTGGGATGTGCAATTCCCCAAGCACATTTCAAGCCATGGTTAACAATATTTTCCATGATATGTGGGAACATGTGGTGATCTATATTGACAATATTATGATTTTCACAAAGGACAAAAATCATAATCAACATCTTGAAATTGTTGCAGAAGTATTAGGTTGTCTTTGTGGCCATGACCTTTTCTTAAAGCCATCAAAGTGTCATTTCACTCAAGATCAAGTTGATTATTTGGGCATGATTGTGTCTAAAAAGGGGGTACAGATGCAACTCAATAAAACTAATGCAGTTTGAAATTGGCCTATATTAAGAACTGTCAAACAAGTTCAAGCCTTTTTAGGATTAGCCAATTATTATTGAAGATTTGTTTCTAATTTCACTAATAT